>BQNB010066258.1:5986-34631 GCA_026074375.1 Tanacetum coccineum
TGGCAGTTCCACTATTCAATCCAATGATTCTTTTCCTAGTTCTTCTCCGGTGAAGACTAGTGATAATATTGAGAAGTTCGCCGACGAACTTGCTCCTTTGAATTCGTTACCACCGGGTGATGATGTTTCAATTCTTAAAAAGGACTTTCAAGAAGAAACATTTCAAATTACCTCAAATTCTCTTTTCGAATTCAATGATAGTTTCAAATCTAGCAACGTAAATCCTCTCTTTGAAGAAAACGATAAGGATGTCGAGATTAAGTTTTCTTCTTCCATCACACTTACTTCACCAGAAGCAAGTGAATTAGAAGCTTATCTTGAAAAAGATTCGATTCACCCGGAAATTGATCTTACCATCCCTTTCATTTTTGAAGTTTCAAGTAGCAATCCTACTTCCCCTACTCTCACCGGAGAGAAGGTTGGTTCATGGAAGACACCGATGTTTTTCTCGTTGATCCGATTTGTATGGAGAATGATGACTCGTATTGCGATAAGGAAGAAGATAATTTGTCTTTTAGCAACATTCTTACATAAAAAACCAAAACCTCTTCCTCAAGAAGTTGATGATATTGAGATGAAAGATGACAAAGTTTCAAGTCAAATACCAATTGCTACCATTATTATGCCAATAAGAATCACTTTTGATAATCCAATTGATTTTAATGATCATTTTTCCAAACCAAAGGATTTGAAAAAGGACTTAGCCGTTGCATTTGATTTCACCGAGTCAAGTATTTTACCACCTCCTTTGCTAGATTCCGACTCGCCTTTCACTGCGGAGTTGTCGGCTAGTGTTACCTTGAATTCTCTCAGAAACGAGGACAAAGTATTCAAACCAGGTATACTAGTTTATCATGCCATTTATGATAATAATCTTGTAACATTGGAGAAGAATTTAAGAGAGAACATTTCCTCTGGGACTCTCTTATTTCTCAAAGAACCGTCATTTCCTCGTCCTCCACCGGAACCACTGGATGTTGAGAAATGTTTTAAACCCGAAGCGGGTATTTTGATAACCAAAATGTTTAAGGGTGTTTCTAAACCGCATGATTTTATGGTCGATATCTTACCCACCCTTCCCACCCTTGTTTCAGATTTGAACTTCATTTCTTTATTTTTCTCCTTTACGAGTGAGAATTTTGTTTTTGACCCCGGCATCGTCACGTTTCATATCTTAATCCAGTGGCATTTTTAATAGAAGTTTTCCATATTTGCTCTCCCTAAGGACGAATTAATTCAGGGATCGAGTCGAGCTTGTGACTCGGTGACCAAAAACAAGCCGCTTCGTGGGAGTTCACCCCATGCTTATCCATTTTCTTTCTATTTTCTATTATCTAATGTGCCGTTTTTCGTTGTTTGTTGTTTGTTGTGATTTTTGTAGGATTGAACCAACAATTTCTGAAGCCTCTCGTGTTCGGTGTTGTGTCCCGTATCACTCGAGCTTCCTATCCTTTGTTTGAAATTAGTTTGGGGAGATCCGATATCCTTTCATCTTATCGATTCACGTTTATCTTTGCATAATTCATAAACGGCTTAGATTTTCGTAGAAACCCGACCTTAAACATTGAGGACAATGTTTCATTTTAGTTTGGGGAGGGAATCTATCGATTTGATGTTACCTGCTTATTGTTTTGTTCTCACGTACCCGTTTTCCCACAAAAATAGCAAAATTTTTAAATTTTTAAGATCTTATTTGTAGGAAAAAATGAAAAAATAAAAAATATTAGTAGTTGGAAAGAAAAATAAAAAAATAATAAGTGTTAAGACATGAATGTAGGTTTTCCGTTGGAGAGAATAAAAAGTAATTTTTGACCCGATCGAACGTGTAGAGTTCTAGCTTTCTCCCTTAACAATTAATGATGATAGTTTGTGCTAGTCTCATGTAGACTTTAAACATGCTAAACTTGAAATCGTTTAGAAATGAAACTTGTTGCTAATCTCAAGAGATTTTAATATGCCGAGTTGGATTTTTATATAGCTAGTATTTGCGGAAGTTCTTTATTTGAGGTTTTATAATTGCAACAGAATAAGAGATGATAGTGTTGATTCGAGTTAGGATGGCTAAACCAAAGTTTATTTGGAAATCTGAAAGGCTTATATGAATAATCTTGTGGTTTTTTTCCCGAAGTTCTTAAAATGATTAATTATACGTGTTCTCTTTAATTTTTACAAATTAGAGTTTTACTCTTAAAAGTCTAATCAACATATTTAGAGAAAAAAGCTTTATCGTGATGAATCAACATCGTTGGAGTAATAAGAATTTTAGTTCAAGTTTATACTTTGGTTTTCTAAAACGAAATTTTTCTATTTGCAAAAATAATGTGTTATTAGTAAAAATGTAGTTAAAAAAATGTAGTTGGTGAATAAAAAGGATGCAAGTTATAAATCCTTAGTGTTAATAATTAATATACAAACTCCATCGCAATAAAGTACATGGGCATTTGTCGGTTCGCTCCCCAGATCGTGACATCAAAAAAGAAAGGATGGAGGTTGTAATATTAGGGTTGGTATCATAATAAGTACACGAGCTCTTGTCGGAGGCGTGGCCGATGTGTCGTCGAAAGAAAAGTGATACCGATTCCTAGCCTAATAATGTAAATAATAATAATGTTGCAAGTTAGAAAATAAATAGTAAAAGTTTCATTCTCTAAAACCAAGGTATTCTTTTGAACTAAGGTTTGCAAAAGTCTACAAGGCTTTTTCATCGGAAGTTCATGCGTCTCGATTATTATTCTCCGGATGGGGTGTCAAAAGCCTTAGCACTTACCCGATGGATGGGCTGGGAAGCATAGAGAAGAAAGTCATTAATGGGACAAGTGAACCAACGATGTCTTAGCTAAGGAGGTTTTTGTTTGCTTTGAGTTGTGATCTTACTAAGTGATTAACATATTAGCCCAAAAGGCCCATGTGTAAAGCTTGGTCGGATTTCAACTATCTAAATATGTGGATTTAATGGTTTAAATTAATTTGAGCACACACACTTTAATATAGAATTTATGTCGGGAAGAGAAATTCACAAGTTGTAATTATAAGTAGTCTTAGCATCTTAGCTCGTACTTAAACTGGTGATCTTATTTCTAAGTCTTAGCATGGGAAAAGTGAAAAATCGGGAATGATGAAGTTATCTTTGACCACTTAATGTGGCTTTTTGTTCCATGATCCTAAAAGTTACCTATGAGGTTTAATGGAAAACAATTAATTATTGTCACACTTCAAGAATAAGTTGTAGTTAGATAGTATATCAAGAAAAATCATAAAAAGAGAAAAAATTTTGAAAATGGGAATTCGGGTGTTTTATAACTTATAACTTGGAAATTTTCTCTCAACAAAAATCTTTGCTACTTTTCAAAGGTTTAGTTTGAGGAAGTTTTGAGGTATTTGGTTATAAGGCATGTGATATTGCGTGAGGACACGCAATCGTTTAGTTTGGGGAATTTTGATAAGTGTAAAATACACATATCTGTTTATACCTAAAATAGCCCAATTAAACTAAAAACATACTTAAAATGGCAAAAATATACTTGTTTTTGTGTTTTGTGTGTGCAGGTACGGATATGTCAAAAATCACAAGAAAACCATCAAAAACGGGCAAACACGGACACAAGAACGGAAGAGTGTACAAGAGCCGGAAGCCAAAAGTCAACTCACAGTCAAAGAAAGTCAAAATCCAGTCAACCTTGGTCAACAGAAGTCAACCACAAAAGGACAAAACCCAAAACAGTTTCACTTTAGTCCTTCAAGTTCCAAAAGATTACACAAATGGTCCTTGGATCCTTAATGGGCCTTAAAATCCCTTAAAACATTACCGATTCTCTAAAAGCCCAAAAACCTAAAAGCCCGATTACCCTTTTATAATCTCTTGGGAACCCAAAGTTGCCAAAAATAAAAGTTCATTTAACATATGACTTTTATTAAACAAAGGAGGTGTGCTGTTTTGCATTTAACCCCAAAAACTATTACCCATTTTTAACCGTCTTAATGTTAAAAAGGGCGGCGAAATACAGTTTTACTTGTAGGATCGTCCATTTAACCCTCATTTACCTTACGGGTCAAATCAAGGGGTCAATAATTAAGGGGTACAATGGACTATTCAAGTAAAGTACAACATGATGGCAGGGTTAGATTTGCCAAATCAAGCACTTTCATTGGCTCACAAGCAAAGGTTTACACGTGGCTATGGCAAAGAAGCACAAGGGGACTCAATTTTTACACTAAATTATGCCTAAAAGAAACACAAGGTGTCTCAATCACGGATTGCCACGCTGGCAATCCGTGTGAGCTACCTAGTGATCTAACGGCTAATAATGAGCTCCCAATGATTGGAAGATTGTACGGGTAGGATCAAGAGGAGCGTGGGCAAGAAGGCACTCCTAGAAGCTTCCTCAGATTGCTATAAATAGCACACACTCACACACATTTAGGGGATCTCTTTTCTTTTCTAGTTTTTCACCTAGTGTAGCTTTTAGAATTTTATTGTAATTTTACTTAAAATCAGTTGTAATTTCTTTTAAGTAATGTAATCACTCTTTTCAGTTAATGAAATTTACCTTTTCTTATTAATCCTTAGTGATAAGCTCTAAATTTACTTTAGATATTTGAGTTATGATTCATAAGCTCTCAATAAGCTCATATTAGCTCATCCAAGTCTATAAGCTTGGATTTGAGCTTAATTCAGTCCTAATCATACCTAAACATCTAAAATCAGTTTAAAATTTACCTTACCTTGACTTTTGGACTTATTAAGTTTTGGAAGGGAGACCTATCATGGAAGGGTCTCCAAGGACTTATACTAGCTTATCCAATAGGATAAGCTAGAGCTTGTAGCTGTTAATTGAGTTTGTGCTTCTGTTTAGCTGAAGCTAAAGTAAGTTTTCATTTAAATTCTCATGTTCTTTAATATTTAGTTCAATAATAGTTCATTAGTTAGATTTGCTTATTTGCTTATTCTATCTGCTTAATTGTGCTTATTAGTTATTAATTTACATCTGTTTTTAGCTTAATAGTTATAAATCTTAGTTTTCTTCATTTTTGTCTTAAAAATTCATAAAAAACCAACAATAGTAGAAAATAGTGCTTATTAGTTATTAATTTACATCTGTTTTTAGCTATTAATTTACATCTGTTTTTAGCTTAATAGTTATAAATCTTAGTTTTCTTCATTTTTGTCTTAAAAAGTCATAAAAAACTAACAATAATAGAAAATAGTGTAGATCTTAGAACTTAGCTGAATCAATTGTTGAATTATGTTTGTTAGGCTCATTATAAGCTAATTATCATCTGGTACTTAAGATTAGTTTGTTAGATCTTAATTTCATAAGCTATTTTAAAATCTGTCATAGGTTAAGGAGTGTTTGGAATAGGGCTCATTGACCATCAAAAGTCAAAATAGATTGTGCAATTTGTATGAATCAGTTGTGTTCTCATGTTAGACTAGTAGCGATTCAATTTTCATAAGTTAGTTTTCAATATTCAAAGAGTTTGAGCTTATTTTCATTATGTCAGCACCAGGGTATTTTGTTGCTTATCTGTGCTAGCTTAATTTTTAGTTAAGCTCTTGGGAACTTGAAAATTGTTTGTGTCAAGTTTATTTGCACTCATTGAGTGAATCAAGTGAAGTAGAAACCACCTTTGGTTACCTGCACTTGAGATTGGTACATTTACAATTTGCACCAGCAGTAGTAACATAAGTTACTACTACTGTCTTTAAGTTTCAATTTGGCTTGGTGTTAGTTGTTTTTAAACTCTTAAATTTTAGTAGCTTTTAGTTTTCAGATAGCTTAGTTTAGTTTAAGTCTCAATTTTCACATTCTAGCTTAATTGCTTAGGTGCATTTTAGCTTAAAAATCATAAAAATCTAAAAAGGACCAAAAAAAATAGGTATAGAGTGAGCTTTTTATTCAAATTTCTGCTTATAGGATAGGGGTTTTTATCATTTAGTTTCATAGTTTAAGAGTTGTTTAAATAAGCTTTTCAAAGTTCATATCTAATATAGTTTATTGTGCCTTTAAAGCTTTAAGTGAAATTTTTTTTAGTTCGTTTGTGCCTTGAGTTTGCCTATTGATCATCAATTTTAGTTATATGTTTAAGTTACTTCTCAGATAGGTAGCTTGTGTTTTAGAAATTAGGTGTAAACACATTATATAGCTTTCGCAAAACCGTTTTCAGTTTGTAATTGAGCTTAAACTGAAGCCTGTTTGTGCAAGCTTATATGTCAAAACAAGAAAAATTAACGCCAAAAGCCACTTTTGTTCAGAGCTATTCATATGCTCTTTGTGAGCTCAATTTTGGTTTCAGCTTTGTTTTCCTTTCATTAAAGTTGCTTAAAATATGCAGTACCTTTTAATAAGTTCTAGCATTCAGTTTTTGAAAATAAGCAAAAATAAAAAAAATGGCAAAAAGGGGTTGCCTAGACTAGAACCCGTGACCTCCCACTCAAATGCCCAGCGTGTTAACAAAAGTGCTACAATAGCTCATCCAACACTCTCTTGCACAATTTAATTAATAAGCACGTTTTTCTTTTCTATTTTCTTATAAAAGCCGTAGCTTATCAAGCTTAATTTATGGCTTATTTGAGTTGTTTTTTTAGTGTTCCTATTTTTCTTAGAATACTGCTAGTATCTTAGACTTTTCCTATTTTTTGGTAATTTTTTCATTAAGTAATTTATTTTTAATCATTTTTCTTAAGTTTTTACTTTCGAAAATTCATAAAAAATAAAAAAAGTTTCAGAAAAATACAAAAAAATAGTTTTTAGTTTTATAAAAATTAGCTTTAGTTTTACATTAAGAAAAATCATTTTCAACCTTTTTAGATTTTAATTTTCATTTTTAGGCTTTTATTTTTAATTTTAAAAATAGGATTTTAATTTTAAAAATAGTTAAGAATAGTTTTCAGAGTTTTTATGTTATTTTAGACTTTTCTAAGTTTAAAAATCATTTTTCTCAATTTTTAGAACTTAATTTGCTATTTTTTAGGATTTAAATAGATTAAATTAGTTTTTAAATCATAATAAATTCAAAAATAAAAAAAAATGTTTTTCTTTTTCTTAAAATTTTCTTTTGTCCTAATTTAGGTTTAGAAATTTAGTTTACATTTTTAGGAGTTAATTTTAGTGTACTTTCTTATTTGTCGCGTTTTATTTGTTTCCCGTTAATTGTTTAAGTGTTTAATAGCTTTTAATTGTTCATTTTAATTGTTGCTTTTATTTAGTAGTTATAGATAATCAAAAATATCTTTTATCTCATTCAAATCATAATCCAAGCTAAAACGTGGTTTCAATTTCACAAGTCGTTGGGGAAACGACCCGGGTGATAATACTTCCCGGTTAAATATACGTATTATATATTATATATATCTTTTAGAGTGAGCTTTTCTTAAATGAGACTTTAGGAAAGTTCTTAATTGCTCTTTTGGTTATATTAATAGTATATTTTATACCGTATCAATGCTACCTGTTGGTAACGAAATGGTGGAAAAAACTTATCAAGCCAAAAAAGTTATGAAATTGATGGGATCAGGATACAAAAAGATACATATATGTATCAACAACTGCCTTCTTTACTAGAAGAATGACAAGGATCTGACCGCGTGTCGAACTTGTGGGATATCAAGATGGAAGGTGGATAATAAGACACAGAAAGTATACGAAAACATTCCAGCAAAGGTAATGTGGTACTTTCCAATTATACCAAGGCTGCAACGACTATTTAAGATACAAAGTATTTCAGAAGATTTAAGATGGCACGCGACACGGAGGATAACAGATGGTGTGTTACGTCACCCCGCAGATTCACAGGCATGGCGTACCATAGATGAAAAATTCCCCGAAATTGCTAAAGATCCAAGAAATCTAAGGCTAGGAATGTCAACTGATGGGGTTGACGTCAACACAGGAAATAGGCATCACAGTGTATGGCCAGTTTTAACTGTCATATACATCGTTCCTCCATGGTTGTGTATGAAAAGAATGTTTATCATGCTTTCGGTTTTTTAGAACCGTTGGTTGATGATCTACATACCTTATTCGAGACAGTGGTTGATACATATGATGTTTCCACAAAAGATAACTTTAATCTACGTGCCGTTGTGTTATGGACAATAAATGATTACCCTGCACTTGGTACATTATGTGGCTGCCCGTACAGTGGATTCAAAGGTTGTGTAGTATGTGGGAAAGATACAAACTGTGTTAGACTTTCTGCCTCATCCAAGCAAAGTTATGTTGGTCACAGACGATATCTACCATATAACCATCCGTTTAGAAAGCAAAAAAAGGAATTTAATGGACAACAAGAATTTCTCCCGACTCCAATTCTAATGACCGGGGAACAAATATACAACGAGGTACAACATATTGAAAATAAGTGGGGAAAAGGAAAACGAACAAACAATAAGGCATCAGAAAACCAAGAAGATATGAGAGGCAGAGGTGGGAAGATTCAAAAGCAGAAAAGAAACACAACAGAAGAAGAGGGTAGTTCAAGCCAAGTAAATGGACAAAACGATGCGTATTGGAAGAAATTCAACATTTGGTATCGAAAACTTAGGTATTGGAGGCATAATTCTATTCCACATTGTATTGATTTTATGCATGTAGAAAAAAATATTATTGAGAGTCTAGATGGAACTTTGCTACATGTTCTGGGAAAGACGAAAGATGGAGTGAATGCTTGATTGGATTTGGCTGAGTTGCGGGGGTATTCTCATCCATACTCCTAACAGTTCAATCAAAACCAGAGTTGGTTTGCTCTATTCAAGAAGAAGACTAAACTTACACTACCTCCTGATAGGTTACACATTGACGAATGCTTGAAAAGACACCTTTGTGAAACGTTACACATGTCATCAGGGTACACAAGGTTATTGTTCAAATTTCTCTAGTTTGGTCAACCTAAAGGATAGGAAGCTCATTGTCCTTAAACTCGGAATGACATCACTGCTAATGATAGTGTTTTTGCCCCATTGCAATACGTTTAATCATGCACCCACCCACACGTATGCAAATCATCAAGTTTTGTCTTTTCTTTAATCGATATGTAGCAAAGAAATCTATTTGCAAGAATCTAGATTAAGATGCAAGCAGAAAACTGGTTGTGACACTAGCTTACTATTGGACGTTCTTTCCTCCGTCATTATTTGATTATTATGATACATTTGACTGGCACCTAACTGGAAGTGTATAAATTATGTGGTCCCATATGCTTTCGATGGATGTATCCGTTGAAAGATGTTGTATAAACGAGTTAGGGGATTCAAACGATAATCGAGTGACGCCATAAGAATTAAACAATTTAGAGGGTTAAGAAAAGAATTAAATGGATAAGAACAAAAAGAAGATTATTTTTGGGTTTTTAGGTTTTTTAAACAATATATTTTATTAAAGGACAAAACGAGATCGAATAACTTAAACCTAATAATCAACAAGCTTCACGGTAGCTCTCTAAAAGTGTTTAACTTTCAAAGGTGAGCCGTATATCGCAAGTGACACAAAAGGTAAGTTTTTGAATCTTTTATTCGAGTTGGGAACTTATTATGGATAATATCTCAATTGAAGGTATTATTTGTTGGTGTTCTTTTACCAACTTGTGATTTTTTTATTTCTTTTTATTAACAATGTTTTTTTTGGTTTTATATTATAATTATACTAATAAAAGAAAATGAAAAATATTTTTGTAATTTATATATTTTTATAACAAGAAAAATAACTTCACAAGGAAGGTTCTTCAAAACGCTAATCTTCGAACGAAACACGATAATCGTAACACACTTCCCCGGCAACGGCACCAAAAACTTGATACGGGTCCAAACACACTATATATATAATATTATAATATATAAGTATATAAGGATTATATCAAATAATAGTATAGTAAGTATTTTCCGTCGGGTTCTAGAAACAAACTTTTAACCAAAGTTATCTCAAAAACCTCCCGGGTCGTTATCCCTCGACGAATTGTGAAATGAAAATCGGTTAAGTCCGTGATCACGCGTTTTGAATGGTTTAAAATGATTTTGATTTGGGTTCCTAAATCCTACTTGACATATTGATAAAGTAAATAAAAGCATAAAAACGAGCAAAGCAATAAAAACAATTAAACATGTAAAGCATTAAACAAAAAACGAGTATTTAAAACGAGACAAGTAAGCAAGCATAATAAATTCAATTTTAAACATGCAAACTTCTAAAAATAAGTCCTACATTAAAAGAAATTATATATTTTTATTATTTTTTTTTTAATTTTTTTAATTATTTTTTATTATTATTATTTTTTAATTTTTTAAAAACTTTAATCTAAAAAAATGTCGCAAATTAATAATCTCTAATCATATTTTAAATCCGCACTAATTTCTAAACACTAAATGAGCAAATAAATCAACTAACTAAATAAGACAAACATTATAACATCAAAAGATAAAAATAAGTCTACACTAAGCATGTCAAAATTAAAATAGGCAAACAAATTATAAAACGATAAAATAAATCTACACTAATTAATTAAAAAAGGATTAGAAAATGGAACCGAATTGGAGACCCGCAATTAAACGAATACCACCCGATTTATTTAGCTAAAACAAATAATCAAATTCGGTCTAGCTAAATAAATCCTTAAGCTCCGCGCCTCATGAGTTGACCGGTACCAAAAACAACAAAACAAAACAAACTGATAACCATAAACCCCTTTACAATTCATGCTTGTCAAATTCCTAATCCTAGTCCAACGAGGCCTAAGTGATACAAATCCAAATTCATACGGGCCCTATCCTAATCCTAACTAAGCTTACACTACTTAACTGCAAGCCCTATGCTCATTCTACAAATCAAACGTGGCCCATAACTCCATACTAAATCCAACAAGGCCCAGACAAGACTAAAGCCCAATTAAATTTCTACACAAACCAAACGCACAACTTATTTTGACAGGAAATTAAGCTTTAGAACAAGCCAAACGAATAAGAAGCCTAGACAAACATATAAGCTAACGTTTCATGATAAGTTCACAGATTAAGCTATTATGATAACAAGCTGAAAGATTAAGCACTAGAAATTAGTAAGCTAAAAATCACAAACTAAAGCTAATGTTCAAACTAATAATCTAATTCTATATCCAAAACTTGGATCTCTTAATTAACCAACGCAAAATGTTTCTAGCACTCTCAAGCAACGAATTCAAAAACTAGAACTCTAAATAAGCACCTAAACGATTCTATCTCAACTCAAATAAGCAAATAAGCTAACGAAAACTTTGATTTAATCCATATGAGCTCAATGAACACTAATAAGCTATTAAGGAGCTTATTAATTCAGATAATAAGAGCTTCTTAACACTTTAAAACAATTTAAGCACATTAATAAGCTAGATCTAAGCTTATTAGAGCTTATTATTCGAAAATGCTTAAAAATAAAGGAGATGCAATCAAATAAGCTATTTCGAGCTTATAAGATAAGATCAGATAGTTTTTAAGAATATTTGAACGAATAAGCTAAGTGAATAAGCTAAAGAAAATAACTTATATAATAAGCACGCAACAAAGTAGAAATAAATGAATCGATAAGCTAAAATAAAAAACAAACCATGATTTCCATTAAACTCACAACATTCTTCATACACAATCTTAATAAGCTGAATATTTAAATCGATTACAATAAGCCAGAAAAATGAAAAATAAGCTAAACTAACTTCTAAAAACTAAAAACTTGAAAGAAAAATGTAAAAAAATTAAGCTAAAACTAATGATAGAAACTAAGGGGGAGCGGGTTGTGTTTTATAGGGATTAAGGGGTCATTTATAATTTTCGTCCCATCATTAGGTCATCATTTGCCAATCATTGCATGGGAAACTGCCACCTCAGAAAAAACGATGTGCCTTCTCCAATGAGCAGAGGACACATATGACTTTCATCTCAGCTTCCTTTGTACGCTAGTTATAACCGCTTGATCATTTCTTTTGCAAATTAAATTAAGAGATATGAATATTTACTCCGCCACGTGTCAAATCATCATACGCCCTTTTCATTACTAGTGCTTAATCACGTGACATTTTTTTTGAATTTATTTCGCATCACGTGGGACTGATGCAGGGTGATGTCATCTTTTTTTTTATAAAATAGATTAATCTTGGGCTTTTGTTTGTTTGGGTTGGCCCGGCCCGTTAAGTGGGTTACGGCTGGCCCAATAAGATCCGAAAGTACACTTGGACTCGTTTTCTCGTGCTTTTCCCGATCCCGTGCTCGGTTTTGTCCGGTTTTGTCTTTTCTTTTGTCCATTTCTTTAATATCCGTTCTTGCATATACACAAACACAAAAACAAGCATATATTTGCAATTTTATTATGTTTTTGGTCTTTTGGGTTCGTTTTTCAAGGTAAAAAGTATGTATAAAATAGCAATTACCAAATTCCCCCATACTAAGGTATTGTCGTGTCCTCACGCAATGCTATAAGTAAGCACTTAGAAAACTAAGAATCTCGATCCCTCTCGACTAATTACCTCAAAAAGTAGCTAAGTGTTCATCGATGTGAATTAAAGAATCAAGAGTTTAGAGAAGCCCTATTTTTACCATTATTGAAGATATACGCTTATTACTGCAAATAATTTTTTGTTTTTCTCTTTTTCGCATTTTTATTATTATTATTATTATTATTTTAGCAACTAACTAATTTTGACTTTCGTTATTTTCATAACCGTTAGGGATCATAGAACAAGATGTATTTTGATCCGAAAATGCCCCCAATAAGGATAAATTCATCATTATTGATTTTTCACTTGCTCCAAACCAAGCTTAAAATGAAATCACAGTTAAATATCAGTTAAGATGCTAACACTACTTATATTTGCAACTTGTGAACTTTTTACTCCCGACATTTATATATCTTAAGTGAGTATGCTAATTTGAATTTCAACCATGGATCAACATTTTGCAAAAACTATCTTCACGTTCCACCGTGAATAATAGTTGAAGGCGAATCATCCTAAATAAAAAACATGTAGCGACTTCGTCTCGACACATCCCAACCTTGCGGCTAAGTGACACGGCCTTTGACACCCCACAAAGACTAGTATCGGGACTCACGGACCTTAGATTTCAAAAACTCTCAAGTTTCCCGAATATTCATTGCTTTAAAATAGAATAGTCAAAGTTCAAAAGCATATTTGAATTTAACAAAAAGAAATCAATTTATTAATTCAAACTTAAATATTTATGCAATTGTAACCCTCGACCTTTTAGAAGGCTGCAACATCGGTTGTGAGCCGGCAAGATGCAGCAAACTTTTATCAGTCTCGGATTTTTATTTTTACTATGGGCTTTCTTTAGAAGACTACCACATCAGTTGTGAGTCGGTAAGAGGTAGTAAACTTTTATCAGCCCACAGTTTTTATTATTATTATTATATATTTTTCATTATTATTTTTTTTTTTATATATATAGAGAAGACTTCTTTTTGAAAAATTCAAGTATAAGTTTGAACTAAGACTAAAATTTTTGCTATATATTACATAAAAATTGTTGATTTAAGTTTAATCTCCAAAAACAGCACGTATATTAGTCCGGTTAAGAGCTTATGGGAGAAAAAGTCACAAATTACATACATGAGCTCTTAAGATTTCCAACTAATCCTTGTTTAGCATCCCACTCATACTTAACTCTATCATTTTTCGTTCTTCGCGAATATCTGCGAACGCTTAGCCTAAAAGTTAAGGAACAAGCTAGAGCTCAACACGCTCGATCGGGTCAAAATTTACTCTTATTCTACCCAGCAAGAAAATCAAGATTGTGAAAAAAACACTTATTTTATTTTTGAAAATTTTAATTTTTTTTTTCATTTTTTGAAATTTTGGTGGTAAAAATGGGATTACGTAAAAACAATGGCTGCAAGCACAATCAAATCGATAGATTCCCCCATACTAAAACTAAACATTGTCCTCAATGTGAGATTCCCCCATACTAATTCCAATGCATATTCTTGATATAAAGGGGTCTCTACGCAAATCTAAAGCCATTTATTAATTATGCTAAAGATAAACGTTAGTCGATAAGATTTTAGGGATTTGAAGCTTGAATGTATGAATGGAAAAAACCAAGAGTCTTCAGAATCCAGGCAATCCTGGAGAATAAACAACAAAAATACAAGCAAACGAGAATGGAAGAGGCGAGCCTCCTCATAACAACAAAAACACTTATTAGCAAATAGAAAGAACATAGAATGGATAAGCATGGGTTGCCACCCACGAAGCGCTTATTTTTGTTAGCCGAGTCTTAAGCCTGACTCGACTCCGAATTCATTGGTCCATGGGGGAGCAAGTGGAAGATAAAATCTCCATCGGACTTTCATTCAAGTGGTTTGGATAAACATTGGATTTCATGAAAGTTCCACTCCGATGAGATATACCCGGCATAAAAGAATGATAAATGGGGATGCCGGGGTCAAAAATGGTATCTTCATTCCCACAGGAGAGAAGATATGGTGGAGTAACGGGATATGTAAGAAAAAAGTAAAGAAAATCATACAAATATGCCAAGAGAGGAATTGGGCACCACAAATATAAATGATAGAAAGCTTCATAATCCGGAAGAGACAAATCAGAACGAGTAGTGGTAATGCCACTACTAATCTCTTCCAGATTAAAGCAAAACGTTTCAGATAAAGGTAAAGAATTATAAAAGGTGTTAGTCTCCACCAAGAAAAGGTTAAGAGATGTGGAGAAGGACTTGGTTACAAAATCAGAAGATGGGGTGGGATTATCTTTTAATGCTTCGACGTTAGCAATAAGAAGATTGATATTCAACAAATTTTCACGAAGAATATCGTCTTTGATTGTTAGAAGAATATCAGTATCAATCCCTCTAACTTTCGGGATAACAATCTCCACCACCTCTAAGCTGATGATCTCAGAATCGGGAGGTGATGCATCGACATAATCGATGTTCTCATAAGAATCGTCATCACTCGAAAAGTAATCATTGATGGAATCGATGACAGTTTCAGAATCATCTTTAAGAGATCCTGGAGGGCGAGGAAAAGAGTTATCATACATCAAGTTTTCAATAAAACGAATATCTTCCATCGGATCGAGGTCGGCTTCAACAATTCCGGGTGGATTTGGAGCGATAAGAGCGAGTTCACCATCGAACTCCTCGGTATGGAAATCAATCTTAGGAGAAGATATCTCGTTATCATGATTAAGCACGGATTCAATCAGACTAGATTCGGCATTAAAATGATCATTACCATTTCTCGGTGGAATTGAAATGATATCATCTAACACCTCATCCTTTTTTGGAGTAAAATCATCATAAACTGGCAAATCAAATTTACCTTTGGATATACCATCGGACTCACTTGGGGTATGGACAAGGTCCTCAACACTAGACTTTATTAATTCGTCCGATTCTGTTTCCGGAATAGTGTCGAGATGCTCATCCTCCATTATAAGAGAGTCTGATTTTGGTAAATCGGGTGTGATTGCAAAGGATAATTTCTTGAGATATTCTTGTGTAGCAAAAGAATACTCGTCGTCATCATCATTGTAGCAAATTGCAATCTTCCAATATTGATCTTTAGCCGCTTGATCTTCCGCACTTCGCTTATCTTCTTCCTTTTTTTTCATAATTTGACTAACCATATCACATACGGATGTCATTTGCTCCAATAGCTTATTTTGAGAATTGAAAATGCCATTTTGAGCATTGAAGATTGGATGATTTACGGTATATTGCGGGGGTTGAAATTGGTCAAAGCCGAAAGAATTAGAATCATAGCAAGAATTTTGCTCATGATAATAGTCTTCATTCATTGGTTGACATTGAAAAGTCTCATGAGGACCCCCGCAATTTTCACAACAAAGATATTGTTGTTGAAAATCATGAAAATCTTGCGGGAAATTAAAGTCTTGATTGTAACACGGTTCCGGATAGATAAACGGAACTTGAGGTGTACAATAGTGACCATAACGAGCATCGTTCCCGCAAAATTCACAAGAATACATAGGAGGTTGTGGAGGTGGGTTGAAAACGTTAGGAGAATCATCAACAAAGTTAGGTTTTGAAACGTAAGGTAATGAATTTTCTTTTTCGGAATAGCACGTCGGATCAAAACTTGGCAAAGTTTGTGGGAGCTCATCAATGGTTTGATTGCATGGTTCCGGATTAGAGATAATCGGAGCTTTCGGTGGACAATTATAACCAATATGAGCACCTTTCCCACAAGACTTACAAGTGCATCGTTGACAAAAGATTCCATCTAACGAATCACCACACTCGTAACAACAATTGTGGTTAATTTGTGGAGGACTTTGCGAGGAATTTTCACCGGGGTCCTGTTTGACAACGAATGGCTCTCGAGGAGCATTAACAACGTTGGTATCGTCATCGGATGACTCGTAAGTGTTTAGAAGGTCTTGGTAAATTCCATTTTCATGACAAATTGTAAACCAAACTTCCTTTAATTTCTTTCGCCATAGAGCACATCCTTGACAATTTGGACCTTCAACCGGGTTTCCACACTTCACACAATCCTGAGGGGGTCGTTGAGACGAGTCGGGTGTTTTAGGAACAAGAATCTTGTCTTCAAGACCCCCTTTAGAACAACAATAGTCTGAAGTGTACAAAGCTCCACAAGACGAGCATTCTTTAATCGCATAAAGGGGATTTAAACGATAGTCGAATGACGCCATAAGAATTAAACAATATAGAGGGTTAAGAAAAGAATTAAATGGATAAGAAGTTACAAGAAGATTATTTTTGGATTTTCATAGTTTAAACAATCATATTTTTTTTAAGGAATAAAAAATGTGATTTCGAATAACGTTTAAGATCGTATTATCAACTTGCTTCACAGGTAAATCTTTCGAAGAAAAACGACCAAGGAGTTTCTTTTACTTTTAAATGTGAGCAGTACGTCGCAGTGTCCATAAAGGTAAGTTTTTGATATTTGGTTCGGGGAACTTATAAATGGAAAATACTTCTGTTGAAAGTATTTATTTTGTGGTGTTCTTTTACCAACATTGGTAATTTTTATTTCTTTTTATGGACATGTTTTTATTTTACATTTTTATTTTATTTCTTGATGTTGTATACTAATAAAAGAAAATGAAAATATTTTTGTTTATTTTATTTTTATTTCTTATATAGTAAATAACTTCACAAGGAAGGTCATGTACAAGGGGCTTCGAAACACTCAAATTACTATCCCGTAAAAATAGTTACTCTATCATATTAGGAGCCAGGCAGCCATTGTGATAAACGTCAAAAACACGTGTCGTAAATAATATATAGTTTTTTCATCTGATCAGTTATTTATATAGTCTATCTTCGAGTGTTGTTTCTACGGCGAGAGATGATTGAATTCTTGTAGAATGTTTCGTTTGGTGCTTGAAATGTCAATTATTTTGGTTTTGTTTTTAAATATTTTTATACTAAAATTTAAATAATATTAATTTCGAGTTTAACAACTAAAAGTTTATAACTAAGTATTGACTCTAAAAAGATTTAAAATGACTAATTATCGATGCTAAGTGACGTGAAATGTTCCTAAGTGCGGGCATTAGGTTTAACGATTTAAATGCTTAATATAAAATCAAGTTGCTTGAAATTAAATGGACAAGTATAAGTAAGAATGCTTTTTTAAATAAATGACTGTATTTAAATTGCATTAAAGTATATGTCGGTATGTTAATGGAAAATGTCTAAGGTCTATATTTTTTAAAACCATTTTAAAAACCGCTACTTAAATTCATATCACTTATCAACTTTAGCATAAACTAGTACTTTACTCGCTTTCATATACGAAATTCAAATTTATTCTATCAGTACTTTTATCGACAAAATAAATCTACATACTTAGCTTCGGAAAAATCAAATTCGCAAATATATTTTGGAACGTTAATTTATTAGTATGCGTTAGTTTGGTTATGGAGATTTGTATTATAGTTACGTATTATGTAGTACAGCTATGATAGTATATCCCACCGATGATTTACAATCTTTTTTTTATTTGTTGCTTCTGTATCGTTTTTTTGCTGATAATGCACTATGGTAGAATATGTTAACGGTGTCTATAGGGTGCTACTGTTTTCTGTCTTTAAATCTTGTTATTAGTTAATTTTCGCGTTATTAGGTTGAATACGGTGATGACAAGGGTAGCTTCGGCCTTAGTATGAAAAAGGTTGGATTAGAAATAAGACATGAAAAGTTAAGACCCAAATAAGCTAATAAGATGGAAACTTTTTTCAAAATTATTGCTATTTTGAAAACTAATTTTTCGTATAAAAAAATAATAAAACTAGATTAAATCTATATATAAAAAAAACTACTTTTTGAAATAAAAACTAGATTAAGCTAAAAAGCTATCAAGGCTTTTTCGAAGAACGGATAAAGAATAAAAGCTTTATTAAACTAAGCCAACTTCTCAAATAAGCTAAAAATACCCTTCGAAATAAGCCCTTTGGCTTAATAAGCTATAAGAGATAAATCTAGTAAAGAGTTTAGAACTTATGACTTAAATTAAGCTTAATAATAAGCGTCGAAGATATAAATGTGCTCAAAGACTGGATGAATAAGGGGGTCGAGTTACCCCAAGTAGAGAGACTCATGACACCCATTTATTAGCATTCGAATCGAGCCTTAATATACTATTATGCCACTTATGAAAAAATAAAGACAAGAAATGAGTGAAAGATCGAGTTAAGGCTAAAGCTATCTTAGAATTTATTCTAAAGACAAATAGCTAATAAAAAGATGATAAAACTTTAGTCTCAACTCTACCCATGAAACTAAGCGTGTTAACCAAGTGACTCGGATAGGGTATATTTTAAGATTTTAGTTTTAAGAAAATAAGCTTGAATTGAAAAGCAACAAAACTTCTTGCTAGAAATTAAGCTAAAATTATAAGATCCTTGTATTTTTAGATCTAATCCACCAGAAACTTAGGGTGTTCAATAAGTGAATTTCGGATCGTGGTATGATTACAGGATTAGATCTTATAGAAAGGAAAAAAATAATGCCTTGAATATAAAAATTATGCATCAGAAAAATATGCTAAAATAAGATCACTCGAAAACTACATTAATTGTAAAACCAATTTATAATATGCTAGTCTAAATTTGGCTATGGAAGTAGTTATTTGAAATTTTTGATTAAGAGAGAGGATCCAAAAATTAAGTATAAGCTTGAGCTTATTTGGAAAAAATAAGCTAAATATATGAAATACAGAAAAAGCACTAGAGAAAAGCTCAAATAATAATCTAAGAAAACACAAACTTTGGAAATAACATTCTATATTTAATAAGCTCAAAATTCTTGATTTCAAAATAAGCTAAAATGAGCAACAAAAAGCTTTTACAATAAGCAAACTAATAAGCTAAAAAGGCATAAAAAAATAAGTTATACTACTCCTACACTACTATGAAAAATATAAAAAAAACTAACAACTAACTCCCTTCAATGAAGTTGCTGCGTTCCAATTTATAGCCCAAAGTGGGCTTGGAGGCATTTTCGTCTTTTCAGGCCATTCTGATGCGTTTTAGTGCAAAGGTGAGGGGCATTCTCATCATTTCGTCCCAACGCGTTAATAAACAGCGTACCTCGTTTCGCCTGCTGATTCCACACATGAGAGGATGCCACTCATCAGTATAGATAAATCAGCCTCGATCCAATCAACTCGGATTGCTGCAGTACCTGATAATAACCTGCACTAAGTACTCATAGTACCAATCAATTTGATAGTGCCTCGTGTCACCACATGAGTGGTGCAACGTGGCTGCTAGCCCGTCTCCGAAGCCAACCACCGGACACCGAATCAACGGTGGTCAATCAACGGCAGTCAACGGTCGGCCAACGTCGATTCCATGCGATTCGAATGTACGGTCTAACGTTGTGGTCCACCGCGGACCACCGGTCAACGGCGGTTGACCGCTAGTTAACCGGTGGGTCATGATTGGGTCTGGATCGGGTCTTGGGCCTGGGGTCTAGGTGGGTATTGGGGCGGGTAAGGATCGGGTTCTGATCGGTCGGTTTGGGTCCGCCTCGTGGCATGCCACGTGTGCATATCTTGTCTAGACCAGCGTAGGCTATCTGACGTTGGCGTTGAGGGGATTATTATACCCCTGCATGAATCGAACCTTAGTCACCTTCTCAGAATGAAACCATAAGCCACACACTTTTACCAATTTGCTTAGGCATGGGTTTCCGTTATTTTATATGAAATTTATATATATAACCGTTAATTATCTTGACCAGGCTTCTTATAACCTTAAACGGTATTAAACAGGGAGAATAAGGGTTCAAAATAAAAACGTTCAATTATGAAAGGCCTATGGTACCGTTGGATTCAGTATATTTGTGCTCTTTCAATGGTTCTTTGTGATCGAAGGAATATGTAACGACTTCGTTGCGACCTCGATAATGTGAAAAGTCATTCGATAGTCACACCAAAAAAAAAATTACCTGTTTTTTGATTTGTTTTCATCTCAATTGTACATGTAATACAAAAACAAATACAAAATATTTGCAATATTGATCATTATTTTGATTGTTTCTAGTCCGTTTATTAGCATTTTCTATGGTACAAATGATGTGTGTTTTAGCACATATCAGTGCTATTAAACACACGGCGGACCCCCATCCAAAAACAGCCAGAGCTCCTGTTATGTTTAGTAGGGTTGAGCCACAGATAATTCTTAGGAGATGATGTGTATCCCATATTTCTATACGACAACGGCCGGGGTGGGTGTTCATATTTTTACCTTTCCTCGTATAAGTCTAAAGATATTCTAATGTTTGCGTTTTGATTGGCAGAGATGGGAATTTGTTTTACTTGTTTTGACGACCCAATCTATTTGCAATAGTAAAGCTAGTCGCGGCTTTGTATCATCCGAAAATTTTTGGAATTTTAAAGGACTATTTTAATCTTTAACTTTCCGAGTCTGACTTGACTTTTTGACTTTTGGTCTTTTATTTTCACATAAAAGCGATTACCGCGTAACCGGTAATTTTTCAAAACATATTTAAAGGAGATATATGTTATTCCTAGGTTGTTTTATCTAAAACAAGCAACCTAAATCAGTTTTCATAACTTCGGACTCTAAGTTATTTGATGTAAACGACATTCTGACCAAACTTTTTAGTTTGAACGCAGACCTAAAACAGTAGAAGGTGACTGAAATTACCATCAGCAAGTTTTGAACGCCGCGTAAAATGCGTACCGAGACCGACTCAAAAATTAATTAAATCATATTTAATTATCACTTTTTTATTAAAAAAAAAATATTTAATAATTTTATTTATCACTGATATTTGATAAACGTTTGTTAAAAAATAATTATTCAATGTTAAAGTTCTTTTTCGGATATAAAGTTTTTATCAGGATATACTTATAATAGTATAGAACATTTTTAAATAAATGTTATACGACCAATTATGAAATAAGTGTGTAATTGTAAATATCATTTTTCGAAGGAAAAAATGACTGTTGAAAAACAATGGCGCAAGTTTCGTGACCGAATCGATCTGTTAACTAGTTCAAACGGGATCCCGAACCGATTGTTAATAAAAACTAATTAAATATTTTACACAAATTAACCTTCAAACTTATTACCAACTTGCCAATTTGTTTGATAGTTTCTATTTTTAATAATAAAAACTTTAAAACATTTTTACTCAATTTTTTTTAAAAATAACACACACATATATTCACCCTCTCCCTCCCTATTTTCCCGGCAAGCCAATCGCCGACCTCACTTTCGCGCCACCTTCGGCCAGTCGCCGAAAAGTTTTTCCGTCGTGAGTCAAAAGTGTTCCCCATCTACCGAATCTATCAGAGCCCCTCCCCTGCGCTGCAACCACTAAACACCGAGCATATCATCATCATAAAAACACCAAGTTCTGTCACCCACCACCTCAGCCAACTAAACCCATCCCCATTTACTAAAGGGTGGCGGCTGGGTTGTTTAAACAATCCAAAAAAAAGGGTGTTTGTTTTCGTTTGTTTTAACAGCCCCGACCCAAGGGTGCGGTTGCTTATTTTATTAAGCAACAAGGGTGCGTGTGGTGTTATATCGGAACAAAAAAGGGTGCGTTTGTTTTTAGTGTTGCTCGACAGCCAAGGGTGCGTTTAGTTTAGTAGGTAGCAGCTTTAGGGGTTTTTTGGTTTTGTTCTGGTACTATAAGGGTTGCGTGGTTTATATGTTACAACCCAACGGAGGGTTTTTTTTTTTTTACTGTGTTTGGTTTGCTGATAATCAACGTCTGGGTGCGTTTTGGTTTACACCGCGTTTAGGTGCGCGTGTGTGGTTTATAATAAACCAACAGGGGTGCGTTTGTTTAGTGGATTATACACCACCAGGGGATGTGTGTGGTTTAGCTAAAAACCCAGGGTGCTTTGGTTTTGGTATACAAGACCATTTGGGTGCCGTATTTGGTGTTGGTTCAGCCGTATAGGGTACATTGGGTGTGTCTCAAAACCACAAGGGTGTGTCCGGCTTGGGTTAGCACCAAAGGGGTGGGTTCGGTTTGAGTTTGGCTGTCAACGCAATCAATGGTCGCGTTTTAGTTTAGGAACAAATCGGACCCGGGGGTTCGTTTCTGATTTTATTAGAATTAATATGAAATGCGTTTTGTTTTGAAACAGTCAATAGGCGTGGTTTGTTTTCTGGATTTAACATCATTTAAGGGGCGCGCTTTGGTTTTTATTACCAATGGGAGTTGCGTATTGGTTGAATGTTTACGCTGTGGTGCGTTTGGTTGTGCAGTTGCAACACAAGGGCGTGTTTGGTTTGGCAGTAAGAAACCCGACAAGGGATGCGTTATTTGGGTTGGTAGCGAAATGCCATCGAGGGCTGTTTGGTTTATTAGGACTGCCAAAAGGGGTGGTATGGTTTGGGCAGGAAACATAAGGGTGTGATTGGGTTAACAAGTTAAACAGTTAAAATTATTGTTTTTTTATTTAAAAGGGTGTTTGTGTCGGTGCGGAACTCATTAGGGTGTTGCATGTCGTTGGGTTTTGTGGGTTAAGAGGAGACACAAAGGGGTTGTTTGTTTTCTTTGTATTGGTTTTGAGAAATAGACGCGTTGCGATTAGCGAAACAACATAGGGTTGAGTATGGATTTACAAAACATGGAGTTGTTATTATAAACACGTGAATCTATAAATATCAAATAAAACTAAATTGGTGGTAATGGTTAACTTAAATATTGTTTATTTATTACTTCTCGTTTAGTTATTAAAAGTTATTATAAACATATATTTAAAACACGTAGATATTTGCAACACGCGGTTGTTGAAAAGTGGGATAAAACTGTTAGGTTTTATAATATGGGGAAAACCGTTATTTAAACGGGAAGGTCCCCACAATGCGGAAATTTATTATAAAATTTCTATACTTTGTAATGTTTTACTAAAAACTTTTCTTTATTGAAACCGGTAAAAGAGACTAGTTATACATTTTAAAAATATACCAAAAATATAAGTATTCGATAATCCGACCACGAACAAAAAATCTATACTGTTTTACAAAGAGGTAATGATTTTAGGCATATCTATTTATTTTATTTTTTTATTTTTTTTTTTATTTTTTTTTTTTTTTTTTTTAGTCGATAAGACGAAAGATTAATTTATAAAATAGTATTTTATAAATTCCTGACTAAAAGGTAAAATCCTAACTTTTGTAAAAGCTTTACAAACATTGGTTGGTTAATTCATCACTTTAAGACATGTGTCTACTTTTATGCAAGGACTTTTTATCAATAAAATTGGTGTCGAAATATTTGGTGTCAGTTATTTTCTCACGTTCCTTATATAATACCTGCAAAGTATTATATATTTCACATTACTCTTTGGATTGTTTGTCCCTGTTATATAATTCACGGTATGAGTTATATAAGGGTTTATTTTTCATATGTAATATATACGGGATATATTACATACTTTGCGTTCACTTTTCAATTTATTTATTTAACCAACCACCAAACTGTTACAATTTGGAAATATAAATCTTTATCAACTTGTCGAGTTGACGTAACCATTCATCGGGAAATCCATATACATTATCCTAGGCTAGTGGGACTTAGCCGTTAAGATTAGTTGCAACTTCTTGATCGAGCCGTTTCGTCTTCCATTCGTGTTGTGCATATTAGATGCCTATCTGTCAATCGTTCTACATCATCGAGGTGAGTTTATAGCCCCACGTTTTACATGTTTTATATATTATTTTTAGGGTGAGAACATGCTTGTTTACAAATGCATTTACATGATTGTTTACAAATTGGTTTAACATCCTCAAGTATATATTTTTGGGGTGAGAACATGCTTGTTTACAAATGCATTTACGTGGTTGATTACAAATTGGTTCACATACTCATTTACATAGCTCGCTATGGGATATATTACTTGACTTCATTTTTGGTCACAAATATATGTACTTTACTTTTGAAATGATTACAGATTAGCTTAAGCGGATTGAACTGATAATAATACGGTACTGCCCGGGTGTTCTTGGAAGGGACACCGGTAACGGGAGTACATATTCTTTAAATAAAGGCCCGGGTGTTCTTGGAGGGGACACCTGTGATGGGTATATATATATAAGTCTACGTCACAGCTTCATGAACTGTAAATCACTTGGAGGGTGAGCGCGAATGTTATGAAATAGATCTATTCGGGTGTGATCCCCGTTCGGGTGATTAGCTATCACTGGGCAAACGAACGTTATAACATGTCGGATTACGATTGGTTGGGCCTACAGGGCCCACAACACTTACATATGAACTCTTACTGTTATATTAGTGCATCGGTTTCATGAGCTTAGAGTAATCGTAA
This sequence comes from Tanacetum coccineum, assembly GCA_026074375.1. Classification (NCBI taxonomy): domain Eukaryota; kingdom Viridiplantae; phylum Streptophyta; class Magnoliopsida; order Asterales; family Asteraceae; genus Tanacetum; species Tanacetum coccineum. The sequence goes on from BQNB010066258.1 coordinate 30,793, forward strand.
ACATTGTTTTATACTCACATGGATATTTACTGTGCCTTGAATAAAGTGGCAATACATACTTGAAACATTTTGGTGACATTAAATTGGTCATGCATTCTTTATAAATCTTTGGGATAAGATTGGTACTTTTGGTGACATTAAATTGGTCATGCATTCTTTATAAATCTTTAGGATAAGATTGGTACTTTTGGTGACATAAAATGTGTCGTGCATTCTTTATAAATCTTTGGGATTTTTACATGGTACTGTGATGATACAGTGGATTACATTCATATTTAAACTAATCTATGAACTCACCAACTTTAATGTTGACACTTTTAAGCATGTTTTTCTCAGGTAAATTATATGCTCGGATTTCTTGAAGTGCATTGGAGTCTTTACATTCAAAGCTTTTCATTGTGATGCAATTATGGGACATTTGTTATATCAAATTCAGATTTTGATTAAATCAACGAGATTACTTTTCAAACGACACATTTAGAGGTCGTTCTCTTGTATCTAGCGCTGTGTATTATGAAGTAACTCCCCCGGACATACTTCCGCTGCGACACACATTTTTGGGGGTGTTACATGGTTGATGATGAATGAAGAAGACGATGAATTGGTAAAAAATGAGATGCAATTTATTGGAAAAAGGTGGTTTAGAAGTGGTGCGAGTTTGAGTTAGTTTAAGCATTTTCAAAATGTGTTCATGTTTTCTGGGTAAGGATAGCTGATGCTAAGTAAAAGAGGGTCAAAAGCAGAAAGAAACAGTAAAACCCGTGATGTGGTAGGCCGGTCCTCTTATCTATGGTGTCGGCCCCTTATTGATAAGGGGGCCGCCCATTTGATACATTTCAGATGACCCAAAATTTAAAATTTTGCAAAAAAATTATGAGAAAGGTTGTATTTGGTGAACACTTTTGCAGCAAGTCCTATGTGAACATATATGTGCATGAAACAAATATATCATATATGCATGCAACTAGTAGAAATGTATGAGACAAGGATGCATAAATATAAGGAGCATACTAATAATACATAATGATTAGAGGTCCTAAGCAAGCTAAACAAGTTCAAATTCTTCCGACTAAGTCAAGGTGTCATCACACAAACAAGTAAAACATTAACATTTGGAAACTAAGTCAATAACCAATTCCAAAACAAACATCAAAAAACTTAACCACGCATTATCATTTCTTCTTCTTTGTAAAGGACTCCTTTTTTGTGCTTTTACGAAGATTTGTAAACTCCTCTAAACTTACTCAAGCATTTTTTGCCTTTTGATTGAGCAAAGCTGATTGTCGCTCGAAGAGAAAGTTCATCGCCTTGTTAAGAAGAAGTGGGAATGTCTTTATATTTACTAATTGAGTGGGTGGAAAGGAGTTGAGAAGGTCGGTAGGAGATGGGGTACCTAGCACAAGAAATACCATCATCCTCATGTCTTCTCCATGGTGAGATAATGATCCTTATATGATGGGCGGGGATGATGTTGAGACGAGTGATTGTGCTTTAGACATTCCACGATCACTTGGGTGTTTTTGAGTTTGTTTTAAGGCGAGTGGACGCATGACCCTATCTATGACATTGTAAATGTCGTTGTCAAGATAAGGATAATGTTCCATGATGTATTGAAAAAGACGAGTCAAGAACATCCCCTAAGGAAGATTGGTAGTTGGAGTAGCCCGATCACATTCAATTCGTTTGACAAAGAAATAAGCAAGATTATATTGTTCTCCGGCAACAATACAATACAACATGTGAGCGAGACTAGCAGGAAGATGGTCCCGGTTACCTCCTAGTCCGAACACATTCTCACGAATGAGCTCTTCCCAACGCTTTATGTCTTGTCTTAATTCTTTGTTAATAATTTGATTGGGAGTGGGAATGACATTTTTGCTTTTGATGGTACGATTCGACTCGGTACATTCCAATTAAAGAAATCGATGAATTTCGTCGGGAGTAGGAAGATTGGTATGATATGGTCCCTTGGTCTCTTGGAAGAATGCAAGAGAAGCAAGATCCTATTCGTTTATGAAGATGGCTTGACCATTGTATGGGAATCTAAGAATTTTACCAAATTGTGCAAGTAAAAGAGTGATAAATTCATGATGAATCATAAACGAGATTAGAAGCGTACTCATCGGTTTGGACTTTTACTTGACTATAAAAATCTAGAATGAACCGAGGAATAATTGGCTCATTGATTTCGAAAAGACAATTGAAGCGAATGTTGGTGAACAATCGTTCAATACCGTTAGATTGGTAATAGAGTTGATCCACGACTCGACCCTCGTGAATACAACGGTTTTCAATGGGTTTATAGAATTGAGCAAGGATGGGAGAAAAACCAAGTATTTCAGATACTTTAGGGATATATGATTTAGTGAGGGAAAGTATCACCAATAATTGCTTGAGGCATGTTTATCACGTAAACAAGACAACAACAAAAATATTACTTCAAAAAAATATATAATAACAGAGAATGAAGTTTTTAAAAATAACATATGTGGAACAAAGATTACTTTGAATCTAAATATAAAAACCTAAGAAGTAATCCAAACGTTCCCTAATTTAATTTGACTCAACCTAGAGTGTTGAAAAATATATATTGAATTATATATTTCGACACCTAGTGTAAGTCGATTTTAGTTAGGAAATAATCCAAACGCCCCTTTATTAATGCTTTTTGACTTAATGTATAGTTTATTTATAAAAAATTAGATTCGGCTTTATGTGATCTCAATATGTGTACAATATTAACAATACAAGTAAGTAAATGAATGATAACAAGATATAAATATATAAGACAAGAGATAAGAGTTAGAAAGATCAAACCACAACATAAGGATTTATAGTGGTTCGGTAACGAAGCACCTCTTCGCCCTACTCCACTCCCCGAGCACAAAACCCGAGAGTTCTCTTCACTATGTCAACAAACTCTCTTTAGGCGGAGAAAACCGTACACAAGTAGCTCACACTAATTTTCGACACAAAGCCAAATGTCGAGTTCTAATCTTAGCTAGAACCAATCTACCATACACCTTGTATTTTGAGGACTAAAATACTAATCGCACTATCATTACTTTACTTCAACTAAACTCTAACACGATCACCCCTATCTAACTATTCTCACTATGATCTCCACGATCTAACTGTACTTTCTAAGATCACCACGATCTAACTATTACACACAATATACACAAATAATTTACAAATTATGACACAATCGTAACTACGTTACGAGAACGCAAACTAAGCTATAATATTTCGTAACTTGATGGTAGGAAGTATTCTTCTCTTGCACTCGAGGATCTAAGTTTGAATCACTTGGAAATAAATGCTTAAGATTAAATGATCAAAGGATTGTAAGTGATGTATAAACTGAATTTAGACAGAAGAGAATGAGTGCAAAAGGTGAGAAAATCAGTAGGAAACAGTCTAGTATTTATAGGCAAAGCTGGGAGCCTTTTTGTCTGGCCGGCCCCCTTAGCTCATGTGTCGGCCCCCTTATCACTAAGGGGGCGCCCTTATATTTAAGGGGGCCGCCCATGCCTAGACGCTCCCTTTTTTGTCTTTTCTAGGGGAGTTGTTTTCTGGAACATTTCTAACCGTTTTTAGGTAGAAAATTTGAATTCAAATTATTTATTTTGAATAAAACATTTCTTTTAAATGTAAAAATATTTTGTAAAAGATATAAAAATGTTCGTAACATTTTATAAAAATTATGAGGTTGAATAAAAATTCCTTTGATCATAAAAATGCATTAAGCAGTTATTTATTCATACCTTTAAGTGATTAAATATTCGAAATGGAAATTTACGACTAATTACTTGTTTACGTTTAATTTTACATTGAAC
>BQNB010066259.1:0-31512 GCA_026074375.1 Tanacetum coccineum
ATTTGTCTATTTTTGTTCACCTATGTTCATTTGAGTTAAATTTGATTCAATATTGGAAGCTTTTGGAGTACTAAGCTCATTTTAGCTTATTGAGCTTAAGCTCAGGGTCTAGAGGCTAGGAGCCATTAGGAAATTGAGTTTTAAGGTCATTCACTCAGAAAGAGTGGCCTAGAGCCTGAGATTACATAAAATTCAGGTTCCACTCTCTATTTTTCATTATAGCAATTGAAGCTTATTCTAGTTGTTTATTGTGAATTCAGAAATGCTTATTCCTTATTGAAGGTTGTTAAGTTGAACATTAGTTTTATCTGTTTTTAATTTACCATTACTAATTCTAGTTAAATAATCCTTTTAGTTGATACTGTTCTAAGTGTCAAATACCTAGCTGAGTAACTAGTGTATTTTAGAACATAAGCTTTAGTTTTAATTGTTTAGATAGCTTTATTAGTTGAGTTAAAGATAGAGTAGATATAAGGTTTTAGCAGTTTTGGTTTTAAAAATAGATTTTAAGTAAAATTTAGTTGGGACAGTGTTAGTTAAGTAGTGTTTGGGATAAGGTGATTTTGACCTTAAAAGTCAACAGGATTTTGTCAAAGCACTTTACATAGTTTAGATTTTCAGAGTTATCAAGTTTTAAAGAGGATTTGAAAGTTAGTTTGTAGAATTTCAAGATTTAAAGCTTAAAAAGCTACTACTAGCACCAGGACACTTTTAAGAGCAAAGTAGTTTTAGAGTTAAGTAGTTCAAAGCATTTTAGAGTTCAATTTGGGTTAGTGTAAACTTAGATACATTTAGTTAGTTAGTTTATGAGTTCTCAACTAAGAGTTTTGGCCTGCACTTTAGAATTTACCAATTACATCAGCATAAGCAGTACTTACTTGGTAAATACTGCTTGTTGCTCATCACTTTTCTAGTTACTCTTTAGAACTTGAAATTAGGAGATAAGAACTTAGCTTTAGGAAATCTAGTAGTATTCCATTAGTTTTACATAAATCATCTCTTAATTTTCATTTTTCAGCTTTAGACTAGCTTTTATTTTCTTGCAAAAGTAGTATAGCAGCAACTGAGATTTCTAGTTTATTTCTTTTAGATTTCTATTTTCTAGTTGTTCATTCCAAAAACCTTTTATCTAGGTTTACTCTATATTCATATTAGAGCTTATTTTCAAAATTCTAGTTTCTAGAATTTAGAATTGAGCTAGTTAGCTTATTAGAATTGCTTAATAACAGTCAATAAGCCTGAACTTTCACTTTTTAATAGCAAATTTCTTGTTAGTCTAGATTTCTTTTAGCTTATTTCTTTTTAGCTATCCCTAGTACACATCACAAGTTTCATGTAGCTTCTTTTGGTTTTAACTTTCATTAAGTATAAAGCTAGAAATAAGCAAAAGTTTAGAAAAGTTAGATTATAAAAGAAACTTCTTAGTTTCTGTAGAACAGATTAAGAAGCTAAATTTCTAGCTTATCTAGTTGATAAAAGTTCAAAGTGCTTTTGTTAAAGTTGTAGTAGATAAGCTCAGGTTCAACTTTTATGTTTTAAGTTTTTGCTTATTTTCACTTTTGTAATAAGCTCAAAAGTGCTTAAGTCGTAGGGTCTGTTTGGTACTTTCTTAATAGTTAAGCGTGTCATGTTTTCACTATAGTGTAAATTTTAGTTACTTACCCCGCCTATCCTTTACTTTTACCTATTGCACTTTCTACCCTGTTCTTTTAGTTTAATAAAATAGTTTTTATATTTTTAAAATTAGTTTAATAAAATTAGGGTTTAGGTTTTAATAAGTAAAATTAGAGTTTAATTGATTAGTAAAAATTGGGCATTTTCATATTATTAAATTTCTGTACATTTTTAGTAGTTAAAAATCATTTTTCTTTATTTTTCCAATTGAATTTGTATTTTCTAGAAATTAAAATAGGTTTTAGGTAATTTCTATTTCTTAAGAAATTCATAGAAAATAGAAAAATAGTTGGAAAATTTTAATTTTTTTTTTAATAATTTTCTTTTTAATTCTAGTATTTTTGAAAAATAAAAATAGAATTTTATTGATAAATTTTAGAAAAAGTGTATTTTTAGTTAATTCATTTTTCTTTAAAAAAATCGTAGAAAATTCAAAAATAACTAAAAAATTCTAATTCTTTTTCCTAAAATTTTCTTTTTAAATTTGTGATTTTTAGGTATAAAATTTGTTAAAAGAAGTGCCTTAGATTTTAAATTTCAGTTTTAGCTCACGTTTTTAATTTTCGTGTATTAAAATTTCGTGCTAGTTAATTGTTTTTAGTTTTTTTTTAATATTTTCTATAGTTTAATTGTGCTATTATATTCGTAGTGTAATTCAAAATTTCAAAAACCCTTTATCCATTCTTGACTCGAATCCGAATTATTCCCGAATTTCAATTCACGACTTCGTTGGGATACGACCCGAGAAGAAAATACTTCCCGGTTAAAAATATACGTATTGTGTTTTCTTAAGTGAGATTTTACCCTTTTATTTCTCTTGTTTGAGAAGTAATTGGGAAGAATTGTCACGGGATTTATACTATACATATATAAATTTGACTAGTGCTTACACACGTTACCAAATTTTGGCGCCGTTGCCGGGGAAATCGTGAACGATTTTTGAGGATATTCGTTGAAGTAGAGTTTTGAAGACCCTTCCTTCTTGGAAGTTACTTTGCTATTTTTGTATATATAGTATAAAAATACAAAACGTTCATTAATTCGATTCCTATCGAATTAGTTAAAATACAAAAATAAAATAAACATATTTGGATACTAGCTATCCATCTTAAACCATTCCAATAAACAACAAAATTAATCGTGAGTTACTTGCGAGGTACGACGGACCTTCGAGTTTACAAACTATAAGGTGAGTATAAGGAAAGGTGATAGCTACTTGCTAAGAAGTCATTGCGGCTCGCTAAGCTTTTCCGCTCACTTGTGCGTAATCTTGGAGACTTATCGTGAAGCTTGTAATTAACGGTTGCCAAAAATATTTTTCTTTTTGTTTTCCTTCCTAATAAATACTAAAAATTGTAAATTTAGGCTTCATTCACTAAGTACCGCCTCACTGAATGCTAGACTCTTTCTTATAGACTTAGGCTGCTCATCTTGAAGGTAACTCACTGAACGACTATTCACTCAGTGACCTTGAATTGTTAAAGAATATTTACACTTAGGTTATTTTGTATTCAAATCCTAAGTGAAAGATCAGTGGGCAATGAAATTGGCCCAACAAAGAGGCTAATGAGTACTTAGTTATATGGAATGTGAAAGACACTTACCAACGTAAGGGACCTTTTCAGGACCAGTATGTTGTGAACATGAAACTCATGAAGTTTACATGTAGGAGATGAGAGCTTATAATTGTTCCATGTAAACATGTTGTGGCAGCAATGTATAATATGTCAAACAATGGAAAGGAAGTAGGGATAACACAGAATTGAGTGTTAAATCACATGATTCTAAGAAGTTAAATCGCCTGAACTTTTAAAGTTTAAATCCCTAAGGTTAAATCACATGACTTGTCAACTCAAATAGCTTGAAACGAGTCAGATAAACTGCAAGTTTACGCCTTTGTCTAAACCGCTTGTTTTAAACAAGTTTAAATCGCAACCAGTATTTAACTTACTTAAATCACATAAGTTCCTTTTCTAAATCGCTTGAGTCCTTTTCAAACCCGTACTTGTATACTATCAAGCTTAAACCGCTTGATTCAAAACAAAATAAGTCGACCTTGTCTTTTTACACTAAATTTAGTTTTCAAACAAAACAACACACAGAACACAAATAAGCTAAAAACAACAATTTTAAATGAAAGAGCTTATAACTTTTCTTGGAATCTATTCCTAAACATGTTTTAAACCATAAAAACATAAACTTGAAATGATTTTAATGTGAAAAACGCAAGTTTAATGTTCTTATGAGACGTTTTAAAACTAACGTGAGATATAGAAACAAAAAAACACTCATTATTTCTACCCTGAGCGATTGATACTACTTGTTATCCTAATCTATATCCATATCACACACACATAAGCACAAATTTGGAAGGAGAAAAACTAAAGAGAAGAGAGAAAGTAGAGATAAGAAGGAAAGAGTGAAGGGAATGAAGTTTACTTCTTACCAAATGTGAAACAACCAACCAACCCCTTCTCCACATGACGAGAAGTGTATATATATGCTCTAAGAGACGCATAGGGTTTTAGTCATGGGTTGGGCTTGGCTTTGGTTGGGCTTGGCTTTGGTTAGGCTTAAGGCCTTAAACATGGTCAATATTAGCTTAAAGTCCAAGCTCGTATTCTCGACTAACCTATTACATACAATATAAAGTTCCTATCACATAAGACTGACACTAACTAAGATTGCCATTACATTCTTGTTTGACCTTATATATTTCTAAGGCTAACAATACCCAACAACCTACTAATTCATGATGAACGATGAAGTCATAAGGTGGTAAGGTTAGATGTTATCCATTGATTCAACCAGAACCGGATGGATTTACCCAGGGACATTCCATTAGATAGATTAGAAGTCCTTAGGTAAGATGGAGTTGAATGAAAATATGGGAAAAATGTTAACTAAGGCATGAGTTATCACCAGAACAAACATAACATGGTGATAGTAATGACATCTTGGTAACAATGAAGGGGTTGACGAATGAAGAAGAAATGTGATGTAAAGGGTGAAAAGAAATAAGCCCTCCACACAACTAGGCAGAAACCGGGTCAATAAAATCTATCGGATATCACAAATATGATATTTGTAATTGAAGACAAGACATCATGGACCCAGTGATGCAATGCACAACCCTTCCCAGCTACTCAAGTTTCTCTCAATAGGTTCTTATCTCATTCGTCATGGAGATTAACTTGTTATCTATTGACTTTCTCACTCCGAGATGGTTAATATTGAAAAGGTGGCAGTCTGCTCAAGTCTATGATCACTAAAACCAAAAACGTACTTATTGAGTCTAGAGCCAAAAGTGATCAATATGTAAATCTCATTAGGACACAATTTAAAATATACACTTGTTGTTTACAATAAAGAACACAAGTTGTAACAAACAGTCCTATGCATTTTCCTCTGATCTTGACAGAACATTCAGAGTGATACTCTTTAGTATTTCACAGTGACGGATGTAAATCCTTCCAGTGTCAGCATCAAACAGTAATGTGATAGGTGACATGGGCGATCTTGTAAAAGATCAAACATGTGAAAACTAGAAATCTAATGCGATCGAGGTTTATGGATTTGATAGGAAACGCCCAAAATCATTGTTGTATACCTAACAAGTTGGTATCAGTGATTCACCTATATTAGTTGTTATACTAACTTGAAAGGGAATTTAGATATAGGAACTTCTGTAGAATATCAAAAAAACATCATTAGCGTCTCTTGACGTGTCTGTTCTAGAAAAACTACACTCTCAGTTGAAACCTGTAAAGGATATTCATTCATGAATCGAATCCTAATGACATATGTACAATATTTATACTGTAAAACGGTCTCACAGAAAGGAGGTTAAAGTTACCAAAACTCGACGTGTGAACAAGACACTTGTCGATATCTGCTGTTTTATTGTTAGCCCTTATAAATGCAGGTACCGACGATGGCGTAACCACCTCATTCCAACTCCGTCATATTTGTAGCCACATACTCATACTCAAAGCTTCAAAGATTTAAGTGTCAAAGATGAAAGCTCAGAACAAACAAAGATACACTTCCACAACTTTGATAATCAAAGAACTACTTCAAAGTCATTAAGATTACGATTAAGTCAAAAGGACTATATTGAGGGAGATTGTTAGCTTTCAAGAAAAGTATGAGTATGTTGGTCAAATGCATCAAGCCTATCATAAGCAGACAAATCAAGATGCATTCAAGGCAAGTAATGATGATAGATCTCAAAGGCAAAGTCAAAAGACAAAAGACAAAGACAAAAAACAAGATCAAGATCAAGATCACAAAGAGCATGCTTGGAACAAAAAGAACTAACACAATTATTACACAAACAAGACTCAAGATCAAGACAAGAAACATTAAATATCAAAAATCAAGGTCACAAAGAGAGATCTCTATGATCACCCCTTAGGGGAATATTGTTACGAATTTAAAGTGTTGATCATTAATGTAATCTAAGAGAGATCTCAATAATCGCCCCTTAGGGGGAGATTATTAGAATTTCAGTTTTAGTGAAGTGATGATCATTATCGATCTCACGATCCTTGTAATAGATAGTCATTTTGTAAGCGTGTAATAGTTAGTGAAATAGTCAAAGTTACGAGTATACGGGAGATAATTAGTGAAACTATCCCACATCGCCCTATGAGGTAAAGTGTATGGAGCGCCTTGTGCTATAAAAGGACTCTCCCACCTCATGAAAGGGTGTGGGAGTGTGTGTTAGGATAGTGCATTGTAAGAGAAAACATTTATGTTTCTTTCCAAGTCAAGTTGTATTCAACAACACCTCCACCAGTCTTATCTTTCTCTCTTTTCTTCTTCTAAGTGTGATTTGATATAGTTTTAGGATTCCTACAAACTTACTCTTCAGAGACAGACAAATGAAGCTTGTGTAGTGAATGGTTTGACTTCTTCAGTTTTGAGAATTTTTATAGTGCAATCTATTAGAATGATACCTTCCATTGGCTAGAAAATGTGAATAGGCAGCTATCATTATAAGTTAAATATTGAAGACCGTGACCATCTAATTTTAACAACCATACAAATCCCTTATGGCTTGCATTTGGAATGGAAATTGTACAAGTCTTGTAGCTATTTGCCTCTAATGTTAATAATTATACACGTCCCTCAAATATCGCATCGGGAAGGGAAATTGTTCGAGTCTCGTGGGTGTTTGCTTCTTGTTCGTAGAAATTATATTGGCTCTCAAGATTTTACTATCTACGAGATAAGGAAAGGGTGTTCTGTGTGGTCGGCTAAGTACATTGTTAATACTGGTGAATTTATGACTCCACTTTTTGAAGCATGGTTGATTTAGTCTAATGTTTGCGTATTGTTTTGGGATAAACGAAAGATGATTCATTTTTGGTGATCAACTTATTTGGAAAGGTTGTAGTATACAAAATCATATCAAAGACTCTCTGTGAGATCTATGATTTGGGATCTAAAAAAAGAGGATCATATCGTTTACGAGTTCATTCCGTATTTTGCATGTATGTGATTCTCCATCTTTGTAGAATGTTTGTTTGAATATGTTGTTAATTACTTGCGTTTTTTCACACCTTGATGAGGTCTTTGGGGTCTGTCCAAAGCCCCATTCAGTTTATTTAGCATTGTATACTTTTGAATGTTGTAGTAATATGTTTTGATAAGTTTGACTTTTTTAAGTCAATTTAGGTAGTGTCCAAAACAATACCAGTGATTGCTAAGTAAAGCAACACACGTAATTATAAAATATAATATGATAGAAAATTACCAAATTACCCTTGAGAACAAAGGTAAAAAGGAAAATCTTCACAAAATATGATGGAAAATTACCAAATTACCCTTGAGGACAAAGGTAAAAAGGAAAATCTTCACAAATATATATAATATAATACGTATATTAACCGGGAAGTATGATTCCCGGGTCGTTATTCCCCAACGATTTGTGAAATTGAAACCACGTTTGATGTTCGGACAATGATTTGAATTGGAAACAAAGATTGATTTGATTATCTACTTCTACAAATTAAAATAAGCAAAAGATAACAATTAAGCACGAAAACAAATAACGGGAAATTAAACTTTAACTAAAAACGCAAAACGGGGATCCTAAACGGCAGTTAAAAACCCTAAATTTCCAAATTTAAACATAAAATGATTTTTTCTTTTAAAATAGACTCTAATTGACTAAAAAGTAAGTTTAAAGAAAATTAGAACAAAAACGGAATTGAAATGAACTTTAAAACACGAAAAATGTAAACGGGAACGAATCCCGTTCTTTTAAAAAATGAAATTTTGCAAATTAAACTCTACGAAAGCAAAACTAACTTTCCTAGAAACTTTACGATAAAAGAAAATTTTCTAAAAAAGAGTTATATTTTTTTGATTATTTTTCTATTTTTTATGATTTTTTATAATTTTTAATAAAAATAAATGTTTAAAAATACTAAACAAATTATAAAAATTCTAAAAAAATTGTGGATATTAGCTTGAACTAAAAGGGACCTAGGAAAAATAAGCTCGTGGTCACAGCTTAACGAATAAGCTACGAAATAAGCTATACTAAAACAAAAACGTACATAAGTATTAAACTTGTAAAGTATAATGAAAAAGAACCCCAGGGCACGATGGTAAAGTGTGTGTGGTGAGAGGCACTTATAAGGTTGAGTGGTGTTGAGGTCGGGGGTTCGAGCTTGCTCACCCTCGATTTCCATCTTCCCCTTTTTTTATATTTTTAAAAACTTATAAAAGCAAAGTTGTAGAAAACCTGAAAATAAACACTTTTAATAAAAAAACTTTTATAAAAAGCACTAAATAAGCTGTAAAACAGCTTAAAACTTGACTAGAGCTACTTTAACTTAATTTTTGGCATTTACAAAATTTTAGAACTCAAAAGGTTGAATTAAGCTAAACCTTATGAACAATAAGCTACTTATATATTAATCATATCCTAATAAACAGCTTTAGTCTAGAAATAAGCCTAAAGTTGAAGTTCCAAAAATAAGCACTTATAAGCAAACTAAGAACCAAACAGGCTCTGCAGGGACTTTGAGCTTAATATTAAGCTAGCAAATGAGAAATTTAAAGAAACTTAGCTTGCAACTTTTTGAACTTTAACCTATAAGCTTCTAAGAAAAGCTTTTGAAAACTAATTTGAAACCTAAGTGCATATTGAAAAAAACTGTTTGAAAACAGCTTATATACTCAGATGGTACTGAGTTTCTGAATTTGTTTGAAAAGACAAAGATCAATTTTAGAGGCTTAAAAACAGATCACACTTTAAATAAGCAAATTTTGAAAAATCAAGCTAAAACTTATGATTAATTACCTAAAAGTTACTTATGCTATTAAATTCAAAACCTAAAATCTACAATTATCCTCTGATTTTAAATCCTAAAAGTCACAGTTTGTGTGTTTACCTTACCTGATGCAATTTGCACAAAGATGACCAAATTTTAAGTCCTATTCTATGCAGACCTTATGAGAATCAATCTAACAACACTTATCTCAAAGGGGGGCCCCAACTACCACGGGGGGGGAACTAAAAAACAAGAGCAAAATAAGCAAATTTACTACCTAAACAGACTTGAGCTAAAATGCACTTGAAAATTAACCAAATGATCACAGATTCAAATATTAACTAACTTATGAATGCTTAACCAAACCTAGTTAAACTTATAAATCATGCACTTATAAACCAAATTGTTGGATTTAAGATGAAATTAAAGGATAAGAGGACCTCAAGCAGTACTAACATGAGTTAGTATTGCTTGTTCTAAACACCCCCTTATTTCACTTTTATCCATTTTTAGCTTATAACCTTGAGATTTTAAGATCAAAATGCATATACCAGATATCATGAAGCTTTTATAAAACCTAATGATCTTATATTAATAAGCAAATAAGCCAGAGACAAAAAACTAAGAACTATGCTAATATTTTTTTGGTTTTTATTAATTTATAAGACAAAAGGTAAAAAACTAAGATTTACACTACTAAAGCTAAAAACAGATGATAAAATATGATCAATAAGCACTATCAGATAGAATTAAGCACAAATAAGCAACATACGCAGAAAATAAGCCTATGCAAAATTAAAGCTAAGATACCTTGAAAATTGCTAAACAAAGGCAATAGTGCTCAAAAGAGCTTTCAACAGCTCTAGCTTATCACAAGGATAAGCTAGTAAGGTCCTATGAACTCATCCATGGCTAGTTCATCATCCAAAAGCTCAAAATCCATTTAGCAAAGGTATTTAGCTGTTTTTAAAGGTTTAAGTAGATTAAGTGACTTATTTGAGCTTAATCTTAGCTTAAAGACGAGATAGCTTAAGACGAGCGTTGAGAGCTTATGACGATTTGAGAGCTTATAGAAAGAGTAAGTAAGTAAAAACCTATTTTATAAGGTAAACTTTAAATTATTATTGATTAAAACAGATTACAAGCTTTGAAATTTTAAACTACAAAACTTCAATAAGACATTACATTTAAAAAGAACGTTACATAAGCTAAAATTCTAAAAGCAACTACAAACTAAAAATAGGAAAAAGAAGATATTGTGTGTGAGATGATGAGCATTATTAATAGGCCTGAGAGAATCTTCTAGGTCATAGCCCACAGCTCCACAATCCCTTTGAACTTTGTCCTTTCATTCTTCCAACATTAATCCCTATTATGAGCGTAGGATTAAGATTTTGATCACACGGATTGCCACCGTGGCAATCATTGTGTCAGATTGCCTTTGTGCTGTCTTGGTGACATTTTAAAGTAAAATCCCTCTTTATACGGGTGCTTCTTTTCTTCATAAACTCAGCGTGTTATTCTTCTGGGGTTTCCACCAATGTGAAGGACTTGATGACGTTCTTTGTGCCAAGCGTGTAACTTGTACATAAATTCATAGCCACAGTCCTTAATTTCAATTACCCTTTGATTTTGACTTGGGTAAATTGAGGATGAAGTGAATAGTAGCAACAAACTTTTCTCGCTAAAAACTTGTATAAAAGGGTGGTGGTTTGACCCACCGGGTTAAAAATGTTTGACGTTTTGGGCTTATACAACAGGATTGGGCCGTGGGTGTTTTGTTTTTGGGCCAGAGATTTATAAGGTTAGTTTATTAGGATAGTTTAAAGTAGTTCTTAGCTTATTAAGTCATTGTAAGCTTATTCTAGTTCTTTTTAGTTAAGCCAAAAGTGACCAAGTCAGTAGCTAATAGCTGTTTCATAAGTGCTTTTTCCTTGCTTATCTGTTTTTCAAAATGAAGTTGGTTTGCAATTCTAAGTAGCTTAATAGCTGTGCTTTAAGTAGGTAAAAAGCTCATTGGCCTAAGGATCCATTTTAGTGCTTAAAAATAAGCTCAAAGGTCCCTGTAGGGCCTGTTTGGCTATTAGTTTTAATAAAAGAGCTTATTTAGTCTTTTAGCTTATTTCTTGCTTATTTTTAGTCCTGTTTAGTTCATTAGCTTAGGTTTAGCATATTATAGCTTAATTAGTCTTAACTTTAGCTTATTAAGTCTTCTAGCTTATTTAGTTTAAGAAAAACTAAAAAAAATAAAGTTAAGTGTTTCTGTCAAGTTATAAGCTGTTTAACAGCTTATTTAGGGCTTTTCATAAAAAGTTTCTTTTATTAAAAGTGCTTATTTTTAGCTTATTTACAACTTTGCTTTTATAAGTTTTTAAAAATAAAAAAAGGGGGAAGGTGGAAATCGGGGGTGAGCAAGACTCGAACCCCCGACCTCAACACCCTCTACCCTTTTAATAACACACACCACACACTCCACTACCAACACGCCCTGGGGTCTTTTTCGTTATTCATTCACAACATTTAATTATTATACATGTTTTCTCCTTATAAGCCTTATAAGCTGTTTAAGCTTATTTTGTGGCTTATTCATTAAGCTGTGACCTCAAGCTTATTTTTCCTAGGATCTAATAAGTATAAGCTATTTTTTGTATTTTTTCTAGAATTTTTATAGTTAGTTTAGTATTTTTAAACATTTATTTTTAATAAAAACTTTAAAAAAATCATAAAAAATAGAAAAATAATAAAAAATATATTAATTTTTTTTAGAAAATTTTCTTTTATCATAAAGTTTCTAGGAAAATTAGTTTTGTCTTCGTAGGGTTTAATTTGCAAAATTTCGATTTTTAAAGAACGGGATTCGTTCCCGTTCTCATTTTTCGTGTTATAAAGATCATTTCACCTCCGTTTTTGTTCTAGTTTTCTTTAAACTTACTTTTTAGTCAATTAGAGTCTATTTAAAAATAAAAATTCAATTTAGGTTTAATTTTAGAAATTTAGAGTTTTTAATTGCCATTTAGGGATCCCGTTTTGCGTTTTTAGTTAAAGTTAATTCCCCGTTATTTGTTTTCGTGCTAATTGTTATCTTTTGCTTATTTTAATTTGTAGAAGTAGATAATCAAATCAATCTTTGTTTCCAATTCAAATCATTTTCCGAACAACAAACGTAGTTTCAATTTCACAAGTCGTTGGGGAATAACGACCCGGGAATCATACTTCCCGGTTAATATACGTATTATATTATATATATTTGTGAAGATTTTCCTTATTACCTTTGTCCTCAAGGGTAATTTGGTAATTTTCCATCATATTATATATTTTATTTTTACGTGTGTTGGTTCAAACGAATCAATACCACTACTAGATGGCAAGGTGCTTAGAGTATTAGGAGAAAGACCGGAAGAGAAAGCAAGACTTTTGATGAGTGCTAAGGCTAGCGATAAGAAACAAGAAGAGATTGTTGTGCTTAGAGATTTTCCCGAGGTATTTTCGAATGATTTATTAGGATTGCCACCTCTTCGAGAAATTGAGTTCTGGATTGAGTTAATCCCTGAAGCTGTACCGATTATAAAGTCTCCCTATATTTTGGCACCTTCTGAATTGGATGATTTATCAGGACAACTCAAGGAACTCAAGGACAAAGGTTTCATTCGACCAAGCTCATCGCCTTGGGGAGCACCGGTATTGTTTGTGAAGAAGAAAGATGGTTCTTTTAGGATGTGTATTGACTATAGAGAATTAAACAAGTTGACTGTTAAGAATCGTTATCCGCTTCCTAGGATTGATGATCTATTTGACCAACTGTAAGGGTCGCAGTTTTTCTCAAAGATAGATCTTAGGTCTGGATACCATCAGCTGAGAGTGCATGAGGATGACATTCCAAAGACTGCGTTTAGAACTCGTTACGGACATTTTGAGTTCACAGTAATGCCCTTTGGTCTGACTAACGCACCAGCGGTATTCATGGATTTGATGAATAGAGTTTGTAGGCCTTATCTTGATAAGTTTGTGATAGTGTTTATAGACGATATCTTAATCTAACTCTAAGACTCGAGACCAATGGAGCGAGGAGCATGGGTAAAACACGGTTGGTTTGGCGGAGGGTTAGGATACTTTTAGGATGTATTTTGTATATAGGGTGGCGTTGGGGGGTTTGCGTAGGGTATGGGGGGAGGTTAGTAGTATGGTATTGGGAGGGGAGAAGGGGTGTTTGGAGTGTAGGGGTGGAGGGTGAGGTTCTAACAGTGGATGTGAGATGAGAAAATCAGTAGGGGGGGGTTGTTGGGGTTTGCAAAAGTGGATGGTTAGAGGGAGGGGTGGGCGAGGGCGTGGGACGGTGGTGGGGAAGGGTGTGGTGAGATGTAGAGGGATGGGTTCGTTAGGGGAGTTGTGTGAGTATGTGAGGTCGTGAGGGTCGCTGTTATGGGGCTTGATTTTGGTAAGCGTAGAAGCCTGGGGGGTTAGGGCTGTGGTTAGACATCTTCGTTGGGGCTTGTGTGTTGCGTGTAGGTGATGGTGTGTAATGCGACCTGTGTTTTAGCTCTCCCATTTGGACTGGAAAGAATTGTGCGGTATTTGTGATTGCGAACGTTCGGGTTCGTGATGTGTCTAGGCCTTGAGCTCCCTGTCTGGTTGAGGGCAGAGTGAGGGAAAGTGTTAGCATTTATGCGTATATGGCAGCTGCGATGATAAATGCATGGAAATGAAGGATAACGTCTGAGTTGGGGAATGGGGTGCAAAGTGGTGGGTGTTGCTGGTTTAGTGGGAGTGAGGTCAGTAGCGGGAGGGGGTCTTATGTGGAGGGAAAGGTTTATGTGTTGTCGTTATAGTAGGGGCAAGGCTATATGTGAGTTAGGTTTAAAAGTGGTGAAATTTGACGAATGCGGCGCGGTTGTGTGCGGGGGGTGTGTGTGGATGGTAGGGAAGTGGGGTGGGAGTGGAGGTTGTAAAAGCAGGGGTTCGGAGTTAGGGTGGGGGATGGTGCACTCCGATAGGTGTGGATGGACCATTGTGTGTTATACCCTTCTGGAGTTGGAGTGATTCCATGAATATGAACCTTTAGTCATAGAGTATCAAGGATAGGATCCACTGGGCCGGCCTCAGAAGGACGGCTTGTGAGGGTTTGTTGTTCTTATATGTTATTTATTTTTTTCTCCCCCCCCCCCTTAGTCTGGGAGATGGGGTTGGAGGTGCACCCCACTGGTACAAAAGCCCCCCCCCCCCTTCTCCTAAGCTCATTGACCTGAAGCTCGACATAAAGGAATACCATATAATATGGTCTACATAGCCCGTGATGATGTTCTAAACCCGCAACATCCTTTGTTTGACATTGGTATCGTTCGTTTGACCAGTGATAGCTAATCACCAAACGGGTGATGTCCAATCCAAAATAGATCTATTCATAACATTCGCGCTCACAATCCAGTAACTGACAGTTCATGATAATGGGCTCAACTAGGGTTATCGCTACTTAGCAACCGTAATCATAATGTAAAACTTATTGTCCACTTGGTCCAATTTTAAAAATAGTGCATTTTTCTTACCCCAAAAACTTATAAAACTAATCATGTAAAAAGTTGGGCTATGAACTCACTTGGTGAGCTGTATATGAAGTATGAGCAGAGTAAATGCGTCCACGGTAATGATCGATTGCTTGAACCTAATCAATATAGGTCGTATAAAATAGAACTAATCACATGGGTAACTACTACATGTATAAGTTTATATATAGCTAATTATCATCTAATTGTTTTAGGAAATCATATTTATACTAAGTATAAAAGTTTTATAAAGTATACCTTTAGTGAAAAAATGACATAACTTTATGACATTTAGGTCCTGTTTCTTACTTTTCTTATGTATCCACGCTTTCCGTATGTTTAGAACGAAGGTATCAAAATTATGACGTCTTTTGTATTTCATTGGTCCCCCTGTGTGAACTGTAATTATTACTGTTCACACCAGGTTTATAAAATTATTTTTATAGTTTTAGTGATCGTAAAACCCTGTATAAATGTCGTTATTTTGTTGTTATAGCTCCGTTGTTAGCTGATTGACTTTCGAAGTACGTCTTTGTTATTTAAAAGTTTCCTATCATTTTTTATGTGTTTTAAAAGATATTTTATCTGACATGGATAGTAACATTTTATAAAAATTGTTTTTAAAGTATTTTTTATACGTTTAAGTATATAAACTCGCGTAATTTTCATAACTCATTCGTGATTGATACAAAAATTATGATTTTGGATTGTTTTGGGAATCCTAAAAATTAAGTGTCATTGTGTAATATAGTAAAATCTTTATATACATAGAAGTATTTTAAATACTTGTTTTTTATAAAATCTCTTTTATATCGCGTTTAATTAACGTGTAACTCGTAAACTACGGAACCTTTGTATAACCACTAAGCTATGGGTTTGTCACGGCTAGTGAACTCTTGTATCCCCGTACTCTTTGAAATAAACATCGTGTTTGCGAATAATAACAGTATTGATTTCAAAAGACATGCCCATTTGTAGTAACATGAATATCCTTACGCATATAACTTTCATGCATGTCATAACTGTCATTTTCATTGTCCCTCTTATAGAAAATGGCACCCGGACGACGCCCAACTGTCAACCGGAACCCTCCAGTCAACCGTTCGACCAACCGAAACAATGTGGATATCAACAGTGGCATTGACACTCAGATGCTCAACCAGCTCATTGCCACAAGAGTTGCTGAAGCACTCGCAGCTGCCGCTGTGACTCATGCTGCAAGCACTCAAGAAGAGAACAACCTAGGATCCAACTCTTCCCAGAACAAGACATGCAACTACAAGGAATTCCGTGCAGTCATGCATGAAAACTTCCGTGGTACTGAAGGTGCTGTAGGCTTAACCCGATGGTTTGAGAAACTAGAATCTCAATTTGGGATTAGCAACGTTGCAGAAGGTGACCGAGTCAAATTTGCTTCTAGCACACTGCTAGATGGTGCTTTAACTTGGTGGAACGTGTATGTTCGTTCTGTTACCCTCGATACCGCTCATGCCACACCTTGGAGCGATTTCAAGGCTATGTTCATTCGGAAGTACTGCCCTAGGAATGAAATCAAGCAAATGGAAAATGAGTTGTGGAACTTAAAAGTGAAGGGTACAAACCTTACTGCCTACAATCAACGTTTCCAAGAACTCATCCTCTTATGCCCTGAAATGGTACCCAACGCCGACCGGTTGTTGGAACGTTACATCGAAGGTCTACCTTTGAGCATCAAGGGTAACGTAACATCATCCAAACCAGTAGACTTGCATGAAGCAATTGACATGGCTCAAGGTTTGATGTACCAAGTGGTTCAAGAGTTAGGAGAAAACTCGGGTGACAAGAGGAAATGGAACGGAAACCATTACACCCACAACCCCAACAACACCAACAACACTAGCAACCTCAACCCGAACAAACGCCCAGAGACAGCAAGGGTGTTTACAGCTGGACAAGGTTCTTATGCTGGCAAGTTACCTCACTGCGGAAAGTGTGGACGACACCACACTGACGCATGCCCTCCTGCTTGTTACAACTGTGGAAAGGCAGGACATAAGGCCAAAGACTGCCGCGCTCCACCTCGTCCCGCAAACCAAAGAGGACCAGGAAGCCAAGGAGGACAGGGAAGTGATGTCACTTGTTTCGGATGTGGCGAAAAAGGACATTACAAGAACAAGTGTCCGAACAATGGGAATCAAGGCGGTGGAAATCAAATTCGAGGCAACCCGCAAAACCCTCAGAACAATCAGAGGCAGAATCAAGGGAACCCTAAGGGAAGTAACCAAGCATCAACCAGCACTCAAGGAGGACGCAGAGCACCTGGCAGAGTATACAGCCTATGTGCTGAAGCTGCGGTGAAAGATAACAACGTGGTGAATGGTACGTTCCTGATCAATAATGTCTATGCTTCAGTACTATTTGACACTGGTGCGGATAGAAGCTTTGTGTCTTATACTTTCAGTAAATATATAGACATCCCTCCTACAGCCCTAGATACTAATTATAGTGTGGAGCTAGCCGACGGCAAGTCACTAACCACAAGTACTATTTTAAGAGGGTGTACTCTTAACTTGCAAAATCACCTGTTCAAAATCGACTTACTCCCTATAGAATTAGGAAGTTTTGACGTCATCGTCGGAATGGATTGGATGGCCGAACATCGTGCGGAAGTTGTGTGTTATGAGAAGTACATTCGCGTTCCATAT
Organism: Tanacetum coccineum; assembly: GCA_026074375.1. Lineage (NCBI taxonomy): Eukaryota > Viridiplantae > Streptophyta > Magnoliopsida > Asterales > Asteraceae > Tanacetum > Tanacetum coccineum. Next base: position 17,185 of record BQNB010066259.1, read on the forward strand.
GGAAATGATATGCTAATCATACAAGGCGAAAGAAGCGGAGTTAAAAACGAATCGAGATTAGAAGTCATCTCGAGCATCAGGACGCAGAAGTACATCGACCATGGATGTCAAGTGTTCTTGATTCAAATGATGAAGGAAGAGAAAACCGAAATCCCAGAGAGGCGAATTGAAGATGTGCCTGTTGTCAGAGACTTTCCGGAAGTATTTCCTGAAGATTTGCCAGGATTACCCCCGACACGCCAAGTAGAATTTCACATCGAGCTGATACCCGGAGCTGCACCTGTTGCACGTGCACCCTATCGTCTTGCGCCTGCAGAGATGAAAGAACTAGCCGAACAGCTAAAAGAACTTTCTGACAAAGGTTTTATAAGACCAAGTTCCTCTCCGTGGGGAGCACCAATCTTATTTGTCAAAAAGAAGGATGGATCTTTCCGAATGTGTATCGATTATCGTGAGTTGAACAAACTTACAGTGAAAAATCGTTATCCCTTACCAAGGATCGATGACTTATTCGATCAGTTGCAAGGATCCAACATCTACTCAAAAATTGACTTAAGGTCAGGTTATCATCAGTTAAGGGTTAGAGAAGAAGATATCCCCAAGACTGCTTTCAGAACACGATACGGACACTATGAGTTCCAAGTTATGCCTTTTGGGTTGACCAACGCACCTGCGGTGTTCATGGACCTCATGAACCGTGTGTGCAAACCATACTTGGACAAGTTTGTGATTGTGTTCATCGACGATATTCTCATATACTCCCGCAATGAGAAAGAACACGAGGAACACCTGAAAACTATTCTGGAGTTGTTGAAGAAAGAAGAACTGTATGCCAAATTTTCCAAGTGTGAATTTTGGATCAATACGGTAAAATTCCTCGGTCACGTGATTGATAGCAGTGGTATTCACGTAGACCCAGCTAAGATTGAAGCAGTTAAGAATTGGGCATCTCCAACCACTCCTTCGGAGATTCGCCAGTTCTTAGGTCTTGCAGGTTACTATAGGAGATTCATTGAAGGATTCTCTAAAATAGCTAAGCCTATGACTGAGCTTACGCAGAAGATACCATGAGTTACGGGGATTGGGTGTGGAAGAACAGGAAGAAGCTTTCTAGCTATTGAAGCAAAAACTATGTGTTGCACCTATTTTAGCACTACCGGAAGGCAGTGAAGATTTTGTGGTGTACTGTGATGCATCTATAAAAGGGTTAGGTGCGGTACTAATGCATAGAATGAAAGTTATTGCATACGCTTCTAGGCAACTGAAAATTTACGAGAAGAACTACACTACTCATGATCTGGAGTTAGGAGCGGTAGTGTTCGCCCTAAAGATCTGGAGACACTATTTATATGTCACGAAGTATGTAGTGTTCACCGACCACAAGAGTCTACAACATATCCTAGACCAAAAGGACCTCAATATGAGGCAACGCCGATGGATAGAGCTCTTAAGTGATTACGATTGCGAAATTCGTTATCACCTGGGGAAAGCAAATGTAGTAGCAGATGCCTTGAGTCAAAAGGAAAGAATCGAATCGTTGCGAGTAAGATCCTTGGTTATGACCATTGGCTTGGACCTTCCGTCACGAATCCTTGAGGCTCAGAAAGAAGCAGTTAAGGTTGAAAACATCGAAGCAGAAGATATTGAAGGCATGCTAAAGAAATTAGAAGCCCGCGCTGATGGAACATTATGTTTGGATAATAGGAGTTGGTTACCATGTTACGGTGAAATGAGATCTTTGATTATGTACGAATTGCATAAGTCAAAGTATTCTATTCATCCAGGATCCGACAAAATGTACCATGACCTGAAGATGTTATATTGGTGGCCAAACATGAAGGCTGACATCGCCACATATGTCAGCAAGTGCCTGACTTATGCTAAGGTTAAGGCCGAACATCAGAGGCCCTCTGGTTTATTGGTCCAACCCGATATACCAGAATGGAAGTGGGAGAAGATAACAATGGATTTCATCACCAAACTACCCAAAATAGCAGCAGGATACGATTCGTTTTGGGTCATTGTTGATCTTCTTACTAAGTCTGCACACTTTTTGCCAATGAGAGAGACGAATTTGAAAGAAAAATTGACGAGGCTGTACATGAAGGAGATAGTAGCAAGACATGGAATACCGGTGTCAATCATCTCCGATCGTGATAGCCATTTCACTTTGAGAGTTTGGCAATCTTTGCATAAAGCATTGGGTACGCAGTTGAACCTGAGTACTGCTTATCATCCTCAGACCGATGGTCAGAGTGAGAGGACCATTCAAACATTAGAGGACATGCTAAGAGCTTGCGTGATTGACTTCGGAAATGGTTGGGATAGGCATTTACCCCTAGTAGAATTTTCGTACAATAATAGTTATCACACGAGCATTAAAGCTGCACCGTTCGAAGCACTTTACGGTAGGAAGTGTCGTTCGCCCGTTTGTTGGGCTGAAGTTGGAGAAGCACAACTTACCGGACCAGAGATTATTCACGAGACTACGGAAAAGATTTTCAAGATTAGGGATCGCATGCAAGCTGCACGTGATCGACAAAAGAGCTATGCTGACAAGAGGCGTAGGCCCCTTGAATTTGAAGTTGGAGACAAGGTTATGCTCAAGGTCGCACCCTGGAAGGGTGTAATGCGATTTGGAAAACGTGGGAAGTTAAACCCTCGTTATATTGGACCCTTTCGAATCATAGAAAGGATTGGTCCAGTAGCGTACCGACTGGAGTTGCCCCAAGAGCTTAGTCGTGTGCACAATGTGTTTCACGTTTGCAACCTCAAGAAATGTTTGTCCGACGACACGCTTGTCATTCCCCTGGAGGAAATCCAACTCGACGACAAACTCAATTTCGTTGAAGAACCCGTAGAGATTATGGACCGTACGGTCAAGCAACTTAAGCGAAGCCGTATACCCATCATTAAAGTTCGTTGGAATGCACGTAGAGGCCCGGAGTACACTTGGGAACGCGAAGACCAGTTCAGGGAGAAATACCCCCATCTATTCACAAACCCACGATCTACCACAACGTCTTGATTTCGGGACGAAATCGCATAACATGGGGCGGATGTAGCACCTCGGAAAAATGTAGAACTTCTTGTTCCTTTATGCAAAGTAGGTATCGCAAGCCATTTCAAATGTACCGTTATTTTTCCAATAAAAGTTATTCTTCGATCGACGTACAACATTTTTGCGCTATTCAAGAGATATAATAACGCGTGTAAACCATCATTTTGCTTACGGATCACAAAGGGACACTTTGGAAAACGCGTAACAATAAAAATCATATTTTATTTTTACGCCGCGCAAAACAAAGTCGCACGACTATATTATTTTGTGAACCCGTTTATACTTCAATAAATAAAATAAAAATGGACCAATATTGAGACATTACTAAACAAACAATATAACTTGACGTTACATCTCCTCAAAACTCAAAAATACAAAATGCTATCTAAGTCAATCAGTAGAAAGGAATTCAAAATAAACAAGCTAACACCATCATTACATTCTTACATCTAATGTCCTACACCTTTCGAAATTATTCAAATACTACGTCTTGTTTCAATTTCATTCCAATTACAATTCATCAAATAGTATCTATTCTTTAATAGTATTAGAAAAGAAGCAATTATCACAAATAGTATCATACATCAATAGTATATGTAAATAATATCATTCACATGCAAGGCTCCAGGAACCGAGTGAATATTTCAAGTATAAATAGGGCCATACATGCACACTCTTAACATAACTAAATTTTAAAAGTAAGGAGTAAACAATAAGGTTCGGGTCTAGGGTTTTGCAAGTCCAGAGACGTTGGGTTTCGAGAGAAGTAGTGATCAAGAGTGGATCGAGCCCTCAACACCATCATTTTCCTCGTCATCTAGCAAACGTTGGAACCCTTGTAAGTCATTCTCGTAGTTTAACATTTATATGTCACTCACCATGTAGTTTAATGAGACCTCGGTGTCACAAAACCTATGCACGCCATTAAACCCACACGGAGTAAATAGGTGCGTACGCATGCAAGGGTTTGGGTCGTGACACACATAAAATAACAACATGTAGTAAAAACTTGTAACTAACATACCGTATGTAATGATAATAACGAAACCAAGAAACTTCGTTAACCTTAAACGCATATGAGACTTGCTATGATGGATCACTAGGGACTAGTATACACCGAATTTAAGCATGAAATATTGTAGAAAACCCTTATATTGTGACCTCAACATATACTAAGGGCATGATCCAGTAACCCAAAATGACCCACACCGACCCTTTTGTTTCGCTATGAGTGCGTCACAGACGCTGTTAAGAATGAACGACTCATGCTCGTTGGTTCGTACCCATACCTCGTAAACCTTTGACACGAATAGCATATGAGACGTACCACTAAGTCGTGAAAGGGTACCACCTTATCATGATTGTTGCGTTGCGTTGCGTTATGTTGTAAGGAAACGTGGCTACAACAGCCACTGTTGCGTCTGCTTAAGTGCATGAAATTCGTCCTTTTGCCTTGACCTTCACCAACCTCGAGACTAAGCCTCCTTGTTGCTAACCATGTAGGTCGTAAGCATGCAAATAGGTAGAAATCTATTACATATATATTGCGGGTTTTGCTGTGGAAGAAAAGAAACCAAAACAGTGAGTATAACAACTCACTATTGTGCGTCTGTTGGGCAGCAAAAGGGAAACAGGAAAAGAAGCAAACCATGTACTTTATATATATACATAAGATGGTTCATGTCGTGAATAAGAAAACCTAGAAAGAAGCTATCAAGTGTGTGTGGGGTACAAAGGGAAGACGCCACCAACAGTGGCTGTCAACCCATGTTGGGTCGACACAAATCAGAGAAAAGAAAAGAGTTAGTAGCCATGTGGGTTTTAGTATAAAGGATACGCGTGATAGTATAGATTTCTGTATAGATACTTATAGATGTAAAGTCGTCCATAGAACCAACGGTTTAAATAACATTTGAAAACATAAAACGTTACCACATAACGACCATGCCTTTTGACCATTTGCATAATTCGTTGCATACATTAAGTTTTAGAATGTAAACTCAGATTTGTCATAATTACTTAGGTGTTTGACTGAGTCGCTATCTGACGTGCTTTAATCCATTTTTTAATCTCCGACGATTAACTGTCAAGGTGAGTTTTCATAGCCCCTACTCTATTGTTTTAAATCATCTTTTGGGGTGAGAACATTGCTTATTTCAAACGTGTGAATACAAGTACAATTACTCATTACTGATTGGTCTAAGTCCCGATTTAACCCAAGTTGTTATTTGCCCGATTTATCATGAACCGTTAATTACTTGTAAGCGCGAATGTTATGGATAGATCTATCGGGATTGACGTCCCTGTTTGTCTTGGACTGACATTAGTCAAGCAAACACAGTTTCATTTGAGTCAGATTAAGGGTGTCCAGGGTTAGACACCTGCAAGGGCATTCATTCATTGTTGGTATATGTTAACGCTTTGGTGTCATGAGCTTAGACAATAGTAATGCAATTTATATGACTTTGTATCTGTTATATTGTCATATGTGGATGAAATCTTGTGATTCATAAACACTACATTTTTCTGCTTAAACAAACCTATGAACTCACCAACTTTATGTTGACACTTTAGCAATGTTTTCTCAGGTATTAAGAACGAAGATGCTATATGAAGTCTCATGTATTGCAGTCAATTCTAATTATCTAAAGATCATTTGTACTATTTAAAAATGATGTCGTATTGTCTATTTTTATGCTTTCACATAATGTTTAAACACCTTATTATTTTCTAATGCAAGTGATCAATTTTCTTAAAACGTCTCATATAGAGGTCGTTCTGTATTGCTTGGAAGTATGATAATCATGAAGTCACACGCCCTCGGTTGCCATTATACTCTGATATTTTGGGGGTGTGACAGATTGGTATTAGAGCTCTGAGTTATAGAGAACTAGGTTGCATTAGGTAGCACTAGACTATAACTACTTATCTGCTTAACATGATTATTATGCTTCTATTGTCTGTCATTGCTAGTGACTCGATATGGGGTACATAGGAAGCAACAATCAAAGGAGTACATATATATTAAAATGGGATGCATGTGAAATAGACATATATGAGATACATATATGTAATATGGGTTACATGTGTATTAAACAAACTTAACTATGCGTATTTTGAAAAATGCCTATATCCTTATTTCATATTTTCTTGTCTTAGCGACATGTCGAACTCAGATGAATTGAGACACACCGATAACACCACCCTGATACCTCCCAGACTCCCCGACACACTCCCCCATGTGTATCATAGGAGACGTCCTACTCTCGGATTACTTATTTTGCCATCTGTATTACCATTTCCCCCAACTATCAAACGTACCGCTCGTATATCTGTTTTGCCCATTGAGCCAAATCTTGCTGAACGTGCCAGAATTTCTGCTATTAACCTTGATGATTATCAACTTGATCCTCTTACTCCACCACCCTCACCTTCATCCCCATTCTCAATGGCTGCTTACCAACGGATGACTGCTGAAACGGACCCCACCCAGAGAGAAGAAGCTCTAACTATCTACGGGATGGAAACTGGTCAGAGTTCGGTGCCTATTCTTGAGACAACCTTGACCGTATGCACGACGCGCCTTAGAGGACAGTTTCATACCATTCTCGAAGACATGGACCGTTACCCAAATGCCTGTTTGGAGGAGTTAGAAGCCTTCATGACACTGTGGGATGTGAAGCCCCGAGTCGAGGAAAGTTTGTTGGAGACCGCTATCTAGGGACGAACTGGTTACTCCAGCTTTAGAACAAGTGTGTGAGGATGCGGATGATAGGGCAAAGTAAATGTCAGAGGAAAGCACGACAGAAAAGAGGAATGAGGCACTCAAGAAGATGGTCCCAGCGAATCTACCGTAACAACAACTAGTTTTATTTCTGTCCTTTGTACAACCACTAAGCTATGGGTTTGTCACGACTAGTGAACTCTTGTAACCCCTTACCTTAACTATAGTTATCAAGTTTTGCGCAATAATAACAGTATTGATTTCATAAGGACATGCCATTGTATATCGTGAACTATCTTTACGCATATAAATATCATACAAGTCAAACTGATCATTTCCAATGTCCCTCTTATAGAAAAATGGCACCCGGACGACGCCCAACTATCCGCAGGAACCCTCCAGTCCCAACCTTCAACCCAACCGAACAACGTGGACATCAACAGTGGCATTGACACTCAGATGCTCAACCAGCTCATTGCCACAAGAGTAGCTGAAGCACTCGCAGCTGCCGCTGTGACTCATGCTGCAAGCACTCAAGAAGAGACCAACCTAGGATCCAACTCTTCCCAGAATAAGGCATGCAACTACAAAGAATTCCGTGCAGTCATGCATGAAAACTTCCGTGGTACTGAAGGTGCTGTAGGCTTAACCCGATGGTTTGAGAAACTAGAATCTCAATTTGGGATTAGCAACGTTGCAGAAGGTGACAGAGTTAAGTTTGCTTCTAGCACACTGCTAGATAGTGCTTTAACTTGGTGGAACGTGTACGTTCGTTCTGTTACTCTCGATACCGCTCATGCAACACCTTGGAGTGATTTCAAGGCTATGTTCATCCGGAAGTACTGTCCTCGAAATGAAGTCAAGCAAATAGAAAACGAACTGTGGAATTTAAAGGTGAAAGGCACAAACCTTACCGCCTACAATCAACGTTTCCAAGAACTCATCCTCTTATGCCCTGAAATGGTACCCAACACCGATCGGTTGTTGGAACATTACATTGAAGGTCTACTAGTATGTGCTCAAATACACATACCACTTTCCATTAAAACCGAACTTAAATGACTAAAAACGTACCAAAAATACTTTGTATGTGTATGTTTTCATTTATATTGTGCAGGAAACGGATATCCGACAAAAGGACGAAAAATCAAGTCAAAAACGACAAAACCGAGCACGAAATGGAAAAGCGTGAAAAGACAAAGTCAAATCAAAGCCACAGTCAAGAAAAGTCAAAGTCAAAGTCAACCCGGAAAAGTCAAAAGTCAAAACCGAAGCCGTAATCGAAGAATACTTAATGGGCCTACCCGAACCCATCTAATGGGCCGGGTCAGCCCATTAGTATATTTATTGAAGACTTATAAGCTCAAGTTTAAACAAAAGCCCATTTTCCCCTTAAAACACAAACGGGCCCAATCTGACAAAAGGAAAACCCAATTCCCTTAACCCCTGTTAAGCCCAAGACCTACCTTATAACAGTTAACCCACAAAGTAACTATTTATGCAAATATAACACTTATAACCCTGAGGACCATTTCGCCTAAGCCCTAAATACTTTCACCAAAGGTACTGAAATGAAAACAACACATAGAACAGGGACTAGTTTTGCCCATATCCCAAAACCTTTTACTCAGTTAAACCCCAAACACCTTTTCCTGCCTAATAAACCCAAGTACTGTTCACCATCCCTGACATCTCCTCGTTTACTGTTCCACCACAACAAAACTGTCATTTTCCACTTCACCCCACCTCACTAACAACCAAAGACAGCCTAGCGATCATAAACCCATCCATTGGGCAAGAGAAAACGATAACAATCAAGGGCCAAAATTGATTTGATTGGGCACCAAGCAAAACTGAATGGACAAGATGATTTTGAGCTCTCTCCTCACAAAGAAAACACAACAAACATAGCAAGAGATGACTCAAGCATTATGGTTTTAGTATAAATACCTTAGTATAGCTAATTTGTACCCGGGGTTGAATTTTTGAGTTTCAAGGCAAAAGCTTGTAATCCAATATTTGTACCATTTTAATGCAATTTACTCTTTATGTCATTTTAATATCTTGTCATTTAAATTTTTGTTCTTAAAATTACTTGTTTTTAAATTATTGTCATTTACAGTTTTTCTTAAATATATTGTCATTTAAGCTACATTGTTTTATATACGTTTTAAGAGCTCTTTTTAAGCTATTAAGTCTCTTAAAAGTTTATAATAAAGCTCTTGTTTTTTCATTTTCCTGTCAAAAACACAAAAAATAAAAAAAATACAAGAAAAGCAAGGTTGATAAAGAAGACCGTGGGTTTCGTGCCTCATGGGATGCAATAAGGATAGTTTTAAGCTTTGAAAGCTTATTTCAATAGTATAACTAAGAACACTTGTTAGTTCCTCTCTTTTTTCATTTTTTGCTTAAATTCTGTAGCAATGCTTAATTTAGTTTTTATTTCTGCTTATTTTTTGGCTTATTTATAGGGTATTTATGCTTTTTTTGTCTTAATTTGTGTTTTACATGTCTTTTATTCAAGTTTTTGTTGAATCTGCCTTGATTCCTTGTAAACTGCTAGAATCTTATAGTGCCGTTTTATAGTGCTTATTTCCCTTACAAGCTTATTGCTTATTTTTGCTCTAAATTAGTGTGTGCTCATCTTTTTTCAAAACCCTTGAGTCAAATCTTGTTTAATCTTTCTCAAAATTTGATTTTCAAAGTTAAGGGGGTGTTTGGCATAGTAGGTCAAACGGGTCATTTTGAGATAAAAAAAACATTTGGGTCAGTGTGGTTAACTTTGGCAGGCAATTTGGAGTGTTTTTAAAACAGTTTTTTAAAGTTTTTTTGTCCTCTAAGATTATTTTAGTTTTTTCTAAAAGGGTGTTTCAAACTGTGTCCAAAAAACAGTTGGTCATATCCTATTTGATTCATCCTTCAAAACTTGTTTTTAAAAGTCGTTTTTGTGTTCATTTTAAGTGTCTAATAGAGTAGTATAGAGTCCTTTTGGTTTTACTTGTGTCTTCAAAAACCTGTCAAGGTCTAGTCAATATTTTTTTATCTTAAAAAGTCTCTTTTTCATTACCAAATATCAGCAGCTTTAATTTGCTTTTAGCTTCTAATTTTTTTTAATATAAGCTCATTAGGAGCCATTCTTAATATGTTCCAACTTAGATTTTGATTTTGGGTTTGTTTTCTTGCTTAATGTGAGGCCTGAACCTTGTCCCTATTTCCTGAAAATAGACCACATCAGTTTGCCCTGGTGCAAACTGCCACTTTTCCTAGCCCTTTTCTAGCATATTTGTTTTTCAAATTGTGTTTTCCTTGCATTTTTAGATAGCCCTTAAGCCACTCTTAGGCCCCATATAAGCTGTACCCTAGGGATCCCTTATTGAGCTAAAAATAAGCACAAAAAGTTGCCCTAAGGGCTCCTAGACTGCCATTTTGCCAAACATGCATACTTCTTATTGTTAGCATTTCGTCTATTTAACCTTGCTTAATTTTAGTTTACTTTGCTTATAAGTAATAGTGAATGCTATTATTGATAATTATCCTCATCTACTTGTGCTTATTTTGTCCCAAGTAGCCCGAGAACATGGACAATTACTCAGCTGCCTGCTTGGAGGAGTTAGCGGACCTTATGACACTGTGGAATGTGGAACCCCGAGTTGAGGTGGATCAATGGGAGACTCCATCCGTGGACGAACTAATTACTCATTTTAGACAAATATGTGAGGATGTTGAGGATCATGCCAGAGACGCTCAGGAGAAGGCGCAAGAGAAGAGGCTTGAAGCATTCGAAGATGTGGTCCAGCAGATCCGTCATAGCAACTACTAGTTTTATTTATACCCTTTGTACAACCACCAAACTATGAGCCTGTCACGGCTAGTTGGTCTATGTATTTTCTACTTTTCGAACAATCTGGTTGCGAATAATAACAATAATTAATATCGAATAACATGCTATTTGAAATAACGTGACTATCTTTACGCATACGATTCCATATATATCATACTTATCATTTTATCATCTATCTCATAGAAAATGGCACCTGTACGATGCCGAACTGTCAACCTGAATCCTCCAGTCAACCACTCGACCAACCGAAACAACCCGAATATCAACAGTGGCATTAACCCTCAGATACTCAATCAGCTCATCGCCGCAAGAGTAGCAGAAGCACTCGCTGCTGCCATCGCGACTAATACGGAAAGCACACAAGAGAAGACCAACCCAAGGCCCAATACTTCCCAGGACAAGACATGCAGCTACAAGGATCATGCAAGAAAGCTTTCGAGGTACTGAAGGTACCGTAGGCTTAACCCGATGGTTTGAGAAACTAGAATCTCAGTTCGGGATAAGCAACGTTGTTGAAGGTGACAGAGTTAAGTTTGCTTCTAGCACACTGCTAGATAGTGCTTTAACCTAGTGGAACGTGTACGTTCGTTCAGTTACCCTCGATACTGCTCATGCGACGCCTTGGAATAATTTTAAGGCTATGTTCATACGAAAGTACTGCCCTAGGAATGAAGTCAAGCAAATGGAAAACGAGTTGTAGAACTTAAAAGTGAAGGACCTTACCTCCTACAATCAACATTTCTAAGAGCTAATTAACTTATGCCCTAAAATGGTACCCAACACCGACCGGATGTTGGAACGTTACATTGAAGCTTTACCTCTGAACATCAAGGGTAATGTAACTTCGTCCAAACCTGTAGATTTGCATGAAGCAGTTGAAATGGCTCAAGGACTGATGTACCAAGTAGTACAGGAACTAGGAGAAAACTATGGTGACAAACGAAAATGGAACGGAAACAACTACAACCACAACAAAACCAACAACGCTAGTAATCTAAATCCGAACAAACGTCCAGAGACAGCAAGGGTGTTTACAGCTGGGCAAGGTTCTTATGCTGGCAAATTACCTTACTGCGGGAAGTGTGGACGACACCACACTGACGCATGCCCTCTTAATTGTCACAACTGTGGAAGGACAGGACATAAGGTCAAAGACTGCCGAGCCCCACCTCATCCCGCAAGCCAAAGAGGACCCGAAAGCCAAGGAGGACAGGGAAGTGATGTTACTTGCTTCAGATGTGGCGAAAAGGGGCATTACAAGAACAAGTGTCCGAACAATGGAAGTTAAGGCCGTGGAAATCAAATTTGAGGCAACCAACAAAATCCTTAGAATAATCAGAGGCAGAATCAAGGAAGCCCAAAGGGAAATAACCAAGCATCAACCAGCACTCAAGGAGGACGCAAAGCACCTGGCAGAGTATACAGCCTATGTGCTGAGGCTGCTGTGAAAGATAACAATGTGGTGAATGGTACGTTCCTGATCAATAATGTTTATGCTTCGGTGCTATTTGATACTGGTGCGGATAGAAGCTTTGTGTCATATGCTTTCAGTAAATATATAGACATCCCTCCTACAACCCTAGATACTAATTATAGTGTGGAGCTAGCCGACGGAAAGTCGCTAACCACAAATACTATTTTAAGAGGGTGTACTCTTAACTTGCAAAATCACCTGTTCAAAATTGACTTACTCCCTATAGAACTAGGAAGTTTTGACGTCATCGTCGGAATGGATTGGATGGCCGAGCATCGCGCGGAGGTTGTGTGTTATGAGAAGTACATTCGTGTTCCGTATGGAAATGATATGCTAATCATACAAGGCGAGAGAAGCGGAGTTAAAAATAAGTCCAGACTAGAAGTCATCTCGAGCATCAGGACGCAAGGGTACATCGACAAAGGATGTCAAGTGTTCTTAGTTCAAATGATGAAGAAAGAGGAAACTGAGGCATCCGAAAAACGAATAGAAGACGTGCCTGTCGTCAGAGACTTTCCGGAAGTATTCCCTGAAGATTTGCCGGGACTACCCCCGACGCGCCAAGTAGAATTTCACATCGAGTTAATACCCGGAGCTGCACCTGTTGCCCGCGCACCATATCGTCTTGCACCTGCAGAGATGAAGGAATTAGCCGAGCAACTAAAAGAACTTTCCGGAAAAAGTTTTATAAGACCAAGTTCCTCTCCGTGGGGAGCACCAATCTTATTTGTCAAAAAGAAAGATGGATCTTTCCGAATGTGTATCGATTATCATGAATTGAATAAACTCACAGTGAAAAATCGTTACCCCTTACCAAGAATCGATGACTTATTCGATCAGTTGCAAGGATCCAGCATCTACTTGAAAATTGACTTAAGGTCAAGTTATCATCAGTTAAGGGTTAGAGAAGAAGATATTACCAAGACTGCTTTCAGAACACGATACGGACACTATGAGTTCCAAGTTATGCCTTTTGGGTTGAACAACGCACCTGCGGTATTCATGGACCTCATGAACCGTATGTGCAATCCATACTTGGACAAGTTTGTGATTGTGTTCATTGACGATATTCTCATATACTCCTGTGACAAGAAAGAACACGAAGAACACCTGAAGACTATTCTAGAGTTGTTGAAGAAGGAAGAACTGTATGCCAAATTTTCCAAGTGCGAATTTTGGATCTGATATGTGTGAAAACACATATCCATTTTATATCAAAAATGGCCCTAAAAAGACAAAATTGTGCTTTAAATGCTTGAATATTGCTTGTTTTGTCTTTGTGATTGTGTAGGTACGGATATTGCAAAAATCTCAAGAAAACGGTTAAAACCGGACAAACACGAACACGGGAACGGAATTGAGTGTGCAAAAGCCGGAGAATGCTATCAAGGTCAACAAAAGTCAACCTATGGTCAACAGTGGTCAACCATAAAAAGACAAAACCCAAAAATTCCCAAATCAGTCCCTCAAAGTTAACCAAATTACAAAAATAATCCCTAAACCCTAACTGTGTTAACTCTTATAATTATAAGAGTTAACACCCGTTAATTTCCTTATAACAAATCCTACCCAGGCCCAAAATCCTTTTATAAGCTCAAGTCAAACCCGGGTCAACGTAATCAAACGCACCCTTTATAAAAGAAAAGGCGCGGGAAAAATAGTTACTACTATTCACCCATCGTCCCCGTTTAACCTTGAGTCAAATCAAAGGGGTAATTCAAATTGGCTACGTGGTTTCAATTTCACAAATCGTTAGGGGATAACGACACGGGAATCATACTTCCTGGTTTATATACGTATTATATTATATATATTTGTGAAGATTTTCCTTTTTACCTTTGTCCTCAAGGGTAAATTGGTAATTTTCCATCATATTATATATTTTACTCTTACGTGTGTTGGTTTACTACCAATCAATTTTTGGCGCCGCTGTCGGGGATTTGTGATTAAGATTCTTTCGTTTGAAGTTTGTTGATCGTGATTTGAAGACCCTTTCATTTTTGAAAGTTTTGTTTTTGTTAAAAAAATCAAAAATTATAAAATTATAAAATATAAAAAGTAAAAAATATTTTTCTTTTCTTTTAGTATAATTATCATATAAAAATATATAAAAATAAAAAATAAAAAAATAAAAAATTATCCATAATAAAAAAAATAAATAAATAAATAAACAAAGTTGGTAAAAGAACACCAACAAATAATACCTTCAATTGAGGTATTATCCATTA
>BQNB010066260.1:0-34631 GCA_026074375.1 Tanacetum coccineum
CTTAGCAATGGCAGATAGTTCTAAAGGAGTAGACATTTTTTAGTTACAAAGTGTTATGGAAAGTTAACCTAATATGCAGTTCTTATATAGGCAAAAAAATAACTATAAATGAATGTCAATTCAATGTGGTTGGAAAGTATGGCAAGTACAAAAAAGATTTTCAATACCCCATTTGGAAAGAAAACTCTATTAAATTCATTCTGGTTAGCAGTATATTTTCAGGAGAGGAAGGTGTTTTGTCATATTAACTCATTATATACATATATATTACTTGGACCATGAAACCATAAGGGGCAAAGTTGTTCAACTGTTCATGTAAACATAGTTCAGGTGAATATTGTTTTATGCATGTAAAAAAAACTAACATCTCAGTTCAAATCATAAAACAAAAATACTGTGATTTCAATAACTTTTGTATAGCATTTTACAAATTGCAAAACATGTTTTCATACTTTATTCAAAACCCAATACTACTTCTGTCAAATGTCCTTTATAAGTTGCATAAGATTGAAACCTAACCAAATTTAAGGTATTAACTATCCTGACATTTTGGCGTACACACAAGTTGCAAAACTAATTAAAAAATATTGATACAATATATTTGGGTCATGTCGTAATTCAATACTAACACAGAGCAATTAAAGGATTTTATGGTATACTTTGAAGTCGCATAAGATTTATAACTACCCAATACTACTTCTGTCAAATCATAGTTATTGCAAATTTCCAGAAAGTGTAAAACAATATCAAATTTATTATATATAATTATTACAGAATGTGAAAAAGAATATCAAAGGCACTTACCTTAGCCCACAACATGGTTTGAACGATGATTTAAAGGGTTTCACTGGAACAATATTTCAAACCTAACCAAGCCAACTGGACCTAATTTTCGTACAATTAAATATCGAATACATGTACAATCACTTCAAAAACAGTTGATCCATAAGATTACTAGATCCCTAAACACCAATCGGTAACCCTTATTGGGACAGTTTGATTATTATGGGATAATGTGTGTGTGTTTTTATGGTGTCACAGATTATGTGTTCATGTGTGTGTGTTTTGTGATATGTATTTAAATCGGGTGTGTGTTCCATTGAATTAGGGTGAGAATGATTTTAGGATATTGAAAAAATGATTTTTGGGTTATTGGATGTGTGTGTTTTGTGATATGTCTTTTTTTTTTATAAAAAAAATAGAAAAATTTATCTTTTTTAACCAAGTTGCATAAGTTTCACTAAGTCGCATAATAATAAATGTCTAATCAATTGTACTAATTACACTATATGCATAGTACAAGTCGCATAAAATATCCAAAATAGGATTAATTTCAAATCACTTGTACATAACTTGTATCTATTTTACTATTCAATATTGTACAAATCGCATAAAAACAAGACTAAGTTGCATAAAGTAAAAAAATATTCTAAAAATTAAAAAACAAAGTCGCATAATAATAAAAAGTCGCATAAAAAATTGCCTGCAAAGTACTTACACATTTGTACTTGAAATAGTACACCAAACGATAAGAAAAAAGGGGTATTTGGTCATTTTACACGTGGTTGCATCGATCGCATAAGACTATGTTTATTGGTTTGGTTCGCCAACCGGTTGAAGATAAAGTATTAATAAAATAATGAAAGATTCCACCACAATAAAAGAGAAATTGTCGATCTGGTCGGTTGGTGATTCTTAAATCTATAACCCAACCTGTGTACTCTTCTTATTTTCCAAGAATATTCTTCACTATTAAATTAATCTACTCTTTTTCTCCTTTTTTTTTCTATTTATTTCTCTCTTTTTTTCTTTTTCTTTTTTCTCTCATTTTGGTTGGGTTGAGTTAGGTTGTTGATAAATGGTAAAAAAGTTGAGATTGGTTGTATGTATTGATTGTGTAGTTGGAGAATAAGAAAATAATATATCAATGAGAGATAGAGTTGGATGAGATCATGAATAAACATAGTCTAAGTCGCTTAGGTCGCATAGAGCAATTAAGGAAAAACCAAATAGTTGAGGACATTTTGACAAAGAGGAGACCATTTGAGGGCTATTCAAGAATTTTCCTTTTATGCATACAGAGAGTATCTATATATAGCTGGGTTAGCGAATGAATAACACGAAGACTTGGTATGAACAAAGGATTGTTTAGTTTTTTTCTCCACTAAAATTTCGGTATTAAATTGATACAAGTTAACGACTTTATATGTAGTATGCAGCATGTCGATTTGAAATATGTTCCGATAACAAATAGGTTGATCGATTGAGCACTTAAACTTATCGTCACATATGACGTAGGAGTGACATGTAATGCTCATGTGAGAAACATAAACAAAACTTGAACATTTTTTAAGTAAGAAAAAAATAAAAAGGCTCATGATGATAAAACTAAAAGGAAAGCAAATAAATACAACGCCCATGGATGATTATGGAGAGGAAAAAACATTAAAAACAACAAATAACCTTTTTTGGCCCAAGACACTGGGTCCCTTCTCGATACTTTATTTAGCTCTAAATAATCAAATCATATAGGCATTGTAACCCTCGTTAAACATCTATATGTATATGTTAAATGAAAAGTGGATTTACAACTAACAGATTGATGTAGCCCCAAAAGATTTTTTCTAAGATTCGATAACATGTTGTCGCTTAAAACATCTTAAATCAAACACATGTGCTTAACTCATATTTTTATGTTTCCTTCGTGAATGGATAATGTAAGTCGAGAAAAATGTATGATTGCTTTTCAGATATTCAATGAATCAATAATTTTTGTCATAAAATAAAATAAAATGAGCATCATATTGTTTTATGTTATAAAATGAAATTTATGATCGTTTACTAATAGGGTGTTCGCACAATGTGACAAGAATGCATAGTTTCTCATGTATAACTGATACGACCCTTGCGGATAGTATTGGAATAGGGTACCACTTCAAGCGTGTACTAGCTCCCATATACTCGTAACACTAAACACTATTTATAATAGCTAAATGGGCCATGAGCCTATTATGGGCTATTATGACCTTTGACTTTTAACTACAGAATAAACATTGACTTTTGATTTTCCTAACACAAGTTATTGACTTTCTCAAATAAACATGAAGAAATTCTTAAATAATGACACTTAAATAAGGATAGATTATATGACATAATCTTTATGTCATACGGGCTTGGACGTGACCCTCTTGGGTCGCGGTTCGGCCTTGGGCTCGGGCCGAGGCGTATCATTCCTCACTCCTTCAAAATCATTTTGCCCTCAACGTCTTGTCTTGAAAAGCACTCTTAATTTCGGGATCCCAAATTGTTATACCCTGATCGCTGTCAGATGTCCTACCGTCTTCCGCTGTTTTTTCTACCACCTTCCGCTGCCGCATCTCTCCCATATACTCGTAACACTAAACACTTCACAATTCTTCTTGAGATACACCCACTTCAAAAAACCAACCAAACTCCTGCCAGAAACATCTCTACTCTCCAATACCCTAATCACAAACTCCTGGCTTAAATCCAAAGTTATTTCATCCAAACGATCATCAAATTCACCACCTCCATCCATGGCCGCTTCACCCGGGTCATCATCCTTGTCGGTCATTAGCAACATAGCAGTCTCATCGAAGTCATGGATATGTTTTTGCCCAAAGTCCTCTGCCACTACCATGTCTGGACTGGTAAGATTTGTTTCTTCCACCTTGTTCGACTCATGGAAAGTTGTTTCTCAAGATGTTGCACCTGCATCCCTGTGTTGAGGTCATTTGGTTTGGTAATGGTTGTGGTAGTCCGTTCGTCCTCATAATGAGCCTCGGCGATACGGGCTAAGAAGAAGGCTTATCCTAAAGTTGAAGGATTTGACCATAAGAGTGCACGTAGTAGAGTCGGTTTAAGTCCAAAGATATAAATCGATGCAAGTAAAGAATCAGATTTCCCCGTTACTCGACTTATAAGCATCTCAAACTCATTATGGTATTCGGCCACCGTACCCCTTTGCAAGAGAATAGATAGTGTGTATTCTGCGTCCAGATCGCTGTCGTCCGATGCCATGAACAATAACTCTAAGAACAATATTTTTTTTCCAATTAACAGTAACCCTTGTTGAACAGTACTCGGTGAATAGTAACTCCGATGAACAGTACTCGATGAATAGTAACTCCGATGAACATTGCTCGGTGAATAGTAACTCCAATGAACAGTACTCTGTGAATAGTAACTCCGATGAACAGTAACTTTTTTTTTGGTAACCTAAATCGGAAGCCTTCTTAACAAGGACTCTCAATGAAAGTACCAATTGATACGACCCTTGCGGATAGTATCGGGATAGGGCACCACTTCAAGCGTGTGCTGGTTCCGTTAGAAGAGAAGAGAAGATTAGAGATTTGTTTTGATCTTTAACTTGATTCATTATAATGAAAGAATACAAAGACTATTTATAATAGCATTATGACCTTTGACTTTTAACTACAAGATAAACACTGACTTTGACTTTCTTAACACAAGTTATTGACTTTCCTAAATAAACATAAAGAAATTCCGAAATAATGACACTTAAATAAAAATAGATTATATGACATAATCTTTATGCCATACGAGCTTAGACGTGACCTTCTTAGGTCGCGGTTTGGCCCTGAGCTCGGGCCGAAGCGTATCAATAACCATTGAGGTGACGCCTTTTTGGCCAGTAATATCTATTTGTTTTAATTTTATGGTTCTGCTAAACGGGTGTAAGTAAATTATCCTAGGCCCTATATATCTCTTTACATCTCTATGCACAAGAAATGTTGAGCAAAGTCTAATTAGACCAAAATTTAATTTTAATGATACCTTTCAAAAACTATGTAAAAAGAAAAAGAAAGGTGGGCCAACTGGGTGGCCCCAACGCACTAAAGCCCGATATAGTCCAAAACAAGTGTAGCTTTTGTTAGTTTTACAAAATTGAAAAGTGAGTAAGAGAAAAGAGTTGTGTTTGTATTGCACTTATGGAATAATCTTCCACGGGAATGACCCCACAAACCGCCCTCTTCTAGTGATGCAAATCATAACCGGTTTTTTTAAAAACCGGTCCAAAAAACCGGAACCGGTTTTTAAAAAAACCGGTTTTCTTTAACCGAACCGGTTAAAAAAAACCGAACCGGTTAGACCGGTTTTCGGGTTTTTTACGATACCGGTTTTTTACCGGTTTTAAAACCGGGTTTAACCGGTTTTTTAAAAAAACCGGTCAACATGGAAGTTTTAAATTCATAAAACATAAAACATTTTTTCGTACGCTCATTCAACGTTTTTATCAAACAAGTTAAACAATATTCTCGTTAAACAATATTTTAACGAGAAGTATTCGTTATTCGTTAAAAACCCGTACGCTCATTCAACGTTTTTATAAATATTCTTTATGTTTTTATTCATATTCGTTAAAACAAGTTAAACATATTTTCCATATTTTCCATATGAGCGTAAAAACATATTCGTTGAATGAGCGTACGGAATTGGAAAATGTTTTATGTTTTTATCAAACAAGTTAAACAATATTCTCGTTAAACAAAAAAATGTTTAACGAATATTTTATGTTTTATGTTCGGAATCGGTTTCGAGGTATAAATGACCCGTACGCTCATTCTAGGTATAAATATTCATAAAAACGAGAAGTTTCGAGAACAATTATATTTTTTCGGTTTTTAACCGGTTTTAACCGGTGTATTGTTTAATTAAATGTTTGATAATTAACAAGTTTATTAAATAAATGTTCGAAGTTTTAAATTCCGAAAAAACCGAAACCGGTTATTAGAAAAACCGGTTTTCTAATAACCGGAAACCGGTTTTAACCGATTTTTTTGCACCACTACCCTCTTCTGACCCACTTTTAAACACACACGGATTTGGTATATATTTTTTTAACGGCAAGTTAATACAACAATAAGTTAGTTATTTAATTATACAGTATCGAAGGTAATCTAGATTTGATATATGACATTTTGCTCTTTTATAGTGTTTAGCGTTTATGAAATCCAATAGATTACATCTAAAAAGTACTTTAAAGTTTAAAGTGTAACTAATTGACGTTGATGCTAGAATTAAAGCCGAAGATAAAGATGAGGTTGAAGAAGCTATAACGTTTGGAATATGTTGAGCTTTTATAAACTCATGTTTCAGTTATTCTCTATATATTGTTTTTTTCCACCATAATGAGTAATGGGTAAACGGGTTAGGTTTTTCCTATTCAAGTTAAATGGGGACTGGTTTAATCCTAGTCCGTTTCAACCTATTTTTAGACTACATCCAAAAAATATATACACCTAGTGAGATTTAAACCTTTAGTGAGAAAATCAAGAAACTTTCAACCCTAAGCATGTGGAATTTTGTGGAAATCGCCACATTATGTTTTACTATAATTAACGGGCATTTGCATATTGACCAAAACGAAAACGAATTTACAGTTCTAAGCCTATTTTGGTATCGATAAAGTTAACTCAAAAGCTTTGATTAAGAAAACAATTTGAATAGCATACATGGGCTTTATGTCTCAACTACCTTTTTTTTAACGGCAAAGATGGAATATATTATGTCTCAACTACCTAAAACGTCATTAGTAAAATAAGTTAATTTATAAACAGAATTTAAGTTGGTTTAAAATATATATCAAGGTAATTGTACTGGACTTTCGTATGTCGCTTTCCTTCTTGTCCAATATAACCCTAAAAGGGGAGCTATTTTGGTTCTGCAACTAATTCTTATTATTCCTTATTGAGATCCCAATAAACTTTATTTTTGTGATGAAGTTGTATACTCCATCCGTTCACTCAAAATTATTGTCCCCCGACAAAACACACAGTTTAAGAAAATTGTATTTATTATTGTTTTCTCTTTCTTACTTTTGACAGAATGACAGTTTTACCCTTAGTTAATTAATTAAAGTCTTATTTAAAGTTTGTAATAATAATTTCAAACAAAGGTAATATAGTAAACTTAATCAAACTTTCCTATCTATTTTAGTAGTGAACAATTAAATTGGGACGTCCCAAAAAGAAAACGTGAACAATAAATATAGGACGGAGGGAGTATTACCTATAGCTTAATCGAGGCACTGCATCCACATAATGAGGTGACAACCTCACTTGTCCATTTAAATAGACTAATGCTAATATAAATTTATATAATAAAATCCACATAATGAGGTGGTAACCCTCACTGGTCCATTTAAATAGTTTCTCTCTCATTTTTTTAATTGTCTTTAATGAAAAAGTAAACAAACAATATCATTATGTGGATTTTATTATGTAAAATTTATGTTATCCAAGCATTTCTCATATACAATACGTTTAAGTCACTAGTACCGATGATTGACAGCGTATCACTCATTTATTATAGAAATATTCTTGATTTAAGCTAGCTATATACATAGCTTGATGTAAATCCACTCATCCTCAGATTATGGTTCTTTTGTATAGCAAGTCACAAATATAATTATAGGAACAAGATGATCAAGCACCTATCAGCAGACAAACCAACTTTTATGGTGGAGAAAAGAAAAACAAGTGCATTTAAAATCCTAACACCATGCCTTATCACTCACGTTTTCCAAGCAAATAGAGATTAATTTGTATAAAATGGTAGTTTTTTGCAAGATTTTGATAGCTATATAAACTCGAGTATTTTTTTCTTTGAATGTAAATAGAAAAAACGTTATTTGAGATTTAATTAAGCTTTACGAAACTTACTAATATATCAAAAATGTCCCATAAAAGACAAAATTGTGCTTAAAATGCTTATATATTGCTTGTTTTGTCTTTGTGATTATGTAGGTACGGATATTGCAAAAATCACAAGAAAACGGTCAAAACCGGACAAACACGGACGCGGAAAAGGAAAAGAGTGTACAAGAGCCGGGAGAATGCTTTCAAAGTCAAACATTGGTCAACCATTGGTCAACCAAAGTCAACCATATAAAGACAAAAATCCTAAAAATTCCCAAAACAGCCCTAGAGTTAACCTAAGTTGCAAAAATGTTCCCCTAAACCCAAACCGTGTTAACTCTTTAATATATAAAGAGTTAACACCCGTTAACCCTTATAACAACACCAAATAAACCGGCCCAACACCCTTTTGTTATTATCCTGAGCCCAAACACACCCATGGCCCAATGTATTAGCCCTGGGTCAAAAGGAAGTCAAACACACCCCCTTTTATAAAAAGTAAAATGTGGGAAAGGTAGTTGTTACTATTCACCTTCTTCCCCGTTTTACCTAGAGTCAAAATTAAGGGGCAAATTAAAATTGGTGACGTGGCTACGCAATTCAAGTGAAACCCTCCACCTTGGCAGAGTTAAACGTCACATGATGCTCTCATTGGCCAATTCCCAAGAAGAATGACACGTGAGCATGAGAAGAAACACAAGGGGAATGGATAATTTGCACTATAATGAGTACAAAAGAAGCACACGAGGCCTGACACACGGAATGCCACGCTGGCAATCCGTGTGCTCCTCAATCTAATCCAACGGCTCAAAGATGGTATCCAATGATTGCTAAGATTCAAGGGACATGATTGATGGGAGCATATAACTGAATTGAGACCTAGAAGCTTCATCCAGGCCTATAAATAGAAGCCTTCATCACTCACAAGAGAGATATCTAGGAGTAGGATAAGAATAGCTTATTTAGTAGCTTATTTCCATGTAATTTTAGCTTATTTTAGATGTAATCCTCTTTTCATTTAAACTTGTAATCAGTTAACCTTTTATCAATAAAAGTGTTTATTTTCATTTAAGCTTAATGTGTTTTTAGTTTTTACTTAAAAAGTATAAAAAAACTCTCAACTGTTCTTCATAAGCTCTGAATAAGCTCTTAAGCTAGTCACATTCTTATCTAAGCTCAAAAAGTTTAAATAAGCTCAATCATATACAAATCCTCCCTCAAATGTACCACAGCTCAAATTTGGATGATGGATCAAACCTGGAAGGATCCATAGACCTCATTGGCTTATTTTCAATAAGCCAGAGCTTGTAGACATAAGCTCTATTGAGCATTAATCCCTGTTAAGCTGGGGTTCAGGTTCTATTCCCATTTACACTTTTCTGTCTTTGATAATTAGTTTAAATTTGCATTATTAGTTTCATTATGCTTATACTTTGCTTATTTATGTCTTAGCTTGTTTATTTGTGCTTAATGCTGTTTTGATCATGTTTTATCATCTGTTTTTAGCTTTAATAATATAGATCTTAGTTTTTCACTTTTTGTCTTATAAATTAATAAAATCCAAAATTATTAGCATAGTTCTTAGTTCTTTGTCTCTGGCTTATTTGCTTATTAATATAAGATCATTAGGTTTGTCATAAGCTATTTGTTATCTGGTATTGAAGTTCTGATCATCAAATCTATAGTTGATAGACTGAATTGGATTTTAAGTTGTTTAAAGGAGTGTTTGGCATAACAGTATTAACCACAAGTTAATACTATTAGTGGCCAATTGGTCTTGAGAAATTTGATTTGATCTCTCATTTAAGTCTGTTTAATCTAGTTTCATAAGTTAGATTAGGGTCAATCAAGTTTTCATTAGTTAGTTCTTTATAAATAATAATCTGTCTAGTCTAATTCTGCATAATAGGTTTAGATTTCTTCTAGTTTTTGCATTAGTTTTATTTGCTTGTTACTTTTGTGTTTAAAAAGTGTAGAATACAAGTTCTTAGGTCTGCACTTGTTGGTATTAAGTCTTGGCTAAAATAACCAGATGCATCAGCAACTTAAAAAGATAAAATGCCACTTTCTAGTTTGAATATCAGAGATTAAATTCAGAAATTAGGGTCTAATTTTTAAAGGTCAAGTAGCTTTTAGGTCATTTTACATAGGTCAAGTCTTAATTTTGTTTAAAAAGCTTATTTTAATATCTGAATTTTAGCTGCAATTTAGCTTTTTGTCATTTTAACTAAGAAAACTCAGCTGGCATTGAGTTAAAAGGCCATTTTCACTTAGCTTTTTCTTCAAGCTTTTGAATTTCTAAATAATTTTTAAGAGTAGTTTCTAGTAGCCCTTAGGTCATAGTTTAAGATGGAATAAGCTAGATTGCTTATAAGTCTCTTTTGCTTATTGAAAAATTAGTTCAAAAGTAGCTTAAGGTCTGTTTGGTTTCATAGTTTTAGCAAGTGCTTATTTTGAATTCCCAGCTTATGGCTTGTCTTTTTGTGCTTATTTCTTTTCAGAAGGAATTGATTTGATGAGGTGGAAAAGTCAAATTAAACAACAACAAATAAAAACGTTTAAGAAAAACCTAGAAATTACGAAATTAAACTAGAAAACGAGAGCCCGAATCCCGAACAAAGGGGGAAAAACCTAAAATCTTTAAAAATAACCCTACGAAGAAATTTTCACTTCTAAACTACTCTACGGGACAAATAACGAAGAATGAAAAAGACTAGACCGAAAAATTTTTATATTTTTCCTACAAACTATATGACAAAAGAAAATTTTCTAAAAAAGCAAAATATTTTTTTGATAATTTTTGTATTTTTTATGAATTAAATAAACTTTTAACGAAATTAAATTATAAAAAATATTAAACTATTTCGAAAAATTCTGAAAAATTTACAAAAAATACTTTACTTTATAAATGACCTACGAAAAATAAGAAACACAAAATTGGCTTAAGGAATAAGCCCGAATAAGCCGTTTTCAGCTTATAAGCTTAAAAGCCTAAAACACCCTTAAATAATAAACCCCTTGAGTCTTTAACGAAAAAGACCCAAGGGCGCAGTGGTAAGAGTGTGTTATAAAGGGGGTTTGTATCGAGAGGTCACGGGTTCGAGTCTTGCTCACCCGGACCTCTTGTCTTTCCCCTTTTTTTTTATTTTTCGAAAAGTATAGGGTAGTAAATAAGCTTAAAAATAAGCTTAAAGGTGGCAGTTTAGCTTAAAGTGGCTTAAACTTAGAAAAGCTAAGTCTTTTTTGGACTTGTGGTCGTTTTAAGCTAAAATTTTGACAAAAAGCCAAAAGGACTCCTAAACTAGTCTAAATAAGCTAAAAAATAACTAAGTGCTTAAAACAAATAAGCTGGAAAAAGCTTAAGTGTGACAGAAACTAAAACAAAGCTTAATGGCTAAATGGCTAAACTTGTGTGGACAAATAAGCTAGGAAAGAGGCTCAATAAGCTAAACAACTATTTATACTAACCTAAAAAGCTATTAAAAGCTAAAAAGAGCTTATGAGAAAAGCTCAATAAGCCAGGGAAGAAAAATAAGCAATCCCTACACCTAAGTAGGCTAAAACAGTTCACAAGGCAAGTTTAAGCTTAAAATTAAGCCATCTAATAAGCTTCTTAAAGGCTGAAAATTAAGTGGCTTATATAAAGTAGCTTATTTGGCCTCTTGAATTAGCCAAGGAAAATGGCCTTAAAGAATATTAAAGCTTAAGTAAAACAAGCTTAATGTCTCCCCTTTGACCAGGGGAGCTTTAAGGGCTAAACTCAAGGGGTTATTTGACAGCTTTTAATTAAAAGCTGTTCAAATAAGCTCTAAACAAATAATTAAGCTAAACAGATTGATTTGTTCTTGAAAGGGACTTGGTGACATTTTTAGCTTTTGAAAACCATCTTAGCTTGCTGAATTTGTTAAATGAAAAAGGGCTTTTGAATTTTTTAAAACTGCTACCAACAAACACTTGGTGATTTTTGACTTAACAAGTCAAAAGAACAAAGAGGGTTTTGACAGCTCTTTAACACACACAAAACACACCTTTTTTGATACTCAAACTCAAACCACAAGTGCTTAACTAAATAAGCACTTGTGGTGTTTTCTAAAAGTCACAGTTAACAAAAATGGTTTTAAAAAGCTTTGAAAAACACTTTTGAACCTTGCAAACTTTTGAAAAAGCTTAAATGAGCTTAAAAACTTAAGCTAAAACTAGACAAGTGACCATAACCCATACCAAAGAGCATTTTGACCCGTTTTAAGGCTTATGCCAAACACCCTCTTATTTAAACTGTCAAAACTAAATTGAGCTTAAAATCTATTTTAAAGTTAAAACTCCTAAAACCTTTTATCTACTTTTACTTAATCTAACCTAATAAAGCTATTTTAAAACTAAAACTTGCAGCTTATTAATGGAAGTAAGCCACTATCTCACCTAGCTTATTACACTAACATTGACAGTTTTAAAAGATAAACTGAGATTACAAAAATTTATTCAATGAAAACTTAAAACATCTAAATAACAAGTCTAAACTAACATGTTTGCAAAGATTTGAACAGGAATGGAAAGTCAATAAGCAAATGTTTTAAGCTAAAATTAAGCTAGAATGAAATTTGAGAAATGAAACCTTGGTTTATTGTTGTCTCAGAACCAAGCCACTCTTGTTGAGTGAGTGGCTTAAAACCTGAACCTAATGGCTCCTTAGCCTCTAAAACCTGAGCTTAAAGCTCAATAAGCTCTTTAAAGCTTATTACCTCCTTGTTGCTTCCAAAATGAATCTCATGAATTCAAGTTATCATGTTTTGCTTATCAATGAACAAAGAGATGGAAGAGATACTTTTTTACCAAGATTTGACTTATATTGAGCTTAAAAACAGCATAAGCTCAAAAGGACATATGAGGAGCTTATGCAGTAAATATAAAAACGGCTTAATTTTGAGATTAAAGAACAAAGAAGCTGAGAATAGGCTTTTCTTGATCAAATGTAAAGGTACAATCTTAAAAGACAATTGCTTAAAAATAAGAAAAATACAAACTTAAACTTAAAAACTAACTGTTAGCCAAAATGGCTTTACAAAGCTTTTATAGGAAAAACGACTAGGTTCTTGTCCTCTTTGTCTTCTCCCTTTTGTGTTTCTTTGTAGACACAGAAAGGCATTGTGTTTCTTGTGAGAGTGCAAACAAAAGTAAATCATGGCCCTCCATTTTTCTTGAAGCTTGTTCGAATCATCAAGACCGTCGATATGGGCTTTGGGAGTTGTGGGATTGCCAAATGGGATTAGGGTTTTAGTGGAGGAGGGGGGAAACGTTTACCCAGGGATTTTTGAGGTGCAGGGTAAAAGGGGGAAGGCAAACCCGTGAGTTTGGTTGTGGGGGAAAAAGGGCGGGAAATAAAGTTATAAAAGAAGGTGACAGGGCATGTGTTTGGGGAATTGGCACAAATGGTCCCTCTAGGTTATATGAGGCTTTGCAGCCACGGTCCTTGTGGTTAAATAACTTTGGGGACTTGGCAAAACAAGTCCCCAAGAGTTATATGTTTCTTTGCAAGAATCGTCCTTGGTGGTTATTAGTTATAGGGCTTGACAGTTTTGGCCCTTGTGGTGTAACTTTGCTCAAATGGCAGTTTGCACCCTTGCCTTTCATTTTCTCTTCTTTTCTTCTTTAAATATAAGTTTAGGGATTTACAATTTCAGTCCCTAAACTTATATTTCTTTGACTTTTGGCCTCGGGGTTGACTTGGGTTGACTTTGACTTTGACCAGTTGACTTTTCTGTTGACTTTTTGACTTGATTGACTTTTCGGCTTCGATTTGGCTTTGTCTTTCACAGTCTTTTCCATTCCGAGTCCGGTTTTGTCGTTTTGGCTTTGTTTTTCGTCCTTTTCTTAGTTATCCGTTCCTGCACAATACAATTAGCAAAACAAGCATATATTTGGCATTTTAAGTCCGTTTTTGGTTATTTTAGCTCGTTTTTAAAGGTAAAAGGTATGTGTAATTAAGCACATACCAAAATCCCCCATACTAAGGTATTGTCGTGTCCTCACGCAATGTTATGAAGTAAACATTTACGAAAACTAAGAATCTCAATCCCCCTCGACTAATAACCTCGAAAAGTAGCTAAGTGTTTGTCAAGGGAAACTAAAGAATCAAAAGCTTCGACAAGTCCCGTTTTCACCATTTTTTTATTCATACACTAACTATCCCTAATATTTTTGGATTTTCCTTTTTCTTTTCTACTCTCAATGTTTGATCTTCCTTATTTTATTAAACACTGAGGATCATAGAATGTGAACCCCATAGAATAATCTACGGATGTCCTGACAGATAAATTCATCGTCCCCGATTTTTCACTAGTTCCAAACCAAGCAATTAAACAAGATCATTTGTCAATATAAGTCTAAATGCTAAGCACTCATACTTATGACTTGTAAACTTTTAACTCCCAACATGAATATATGATTTAAATGTGTGTACTCATTTCAACTCAACCATAGATCAACTTATTTCCATAGTCGTGATTCAAGATGAATCATGACTCAAAGCAACAACTTATTAGGACCTTGTAACTTGATTTTAAAGAACGAGATTTTAACTGTAGAACTTTTTGCACATTTTTATCATTATACTCATAAGTTCTTAAAGCTAGGAATGCGTTGCTTAGTTTGAACACCTACCTAGGCCTCGCTCCCT
Source organism: Tanacetum coccineum (assembly GCA_026074375.1). Classification (NCBI taxonomy): domain Eukaryota; kingdom Viridiplantae; phylum Streptophyta; class Magnoliopsida; order Asterales; family Asteraceae; genus Tanacetum; species Tanacetum coccineum. The sequence continues at coordinate 14,356 of BQNB010066260.1, forward strand.
AGTAGGATATCACAACCAACGACCGATGTTCTTAGTTTGAAAACCCACCCCGTTGCTAGCGTAGTGGGAAATCACATCAACACCTTCTTCCTAATATGGCTAAGGATTTGTGTCTTAGTTTGAACCCTCACCTAGACCTCGCTTCCTGGTGAGATATCACAACACACCAAATCCTTAGGAGCAAAGATGTCTTAGTTTGAACCCCCACCTCGTGGTTAGCGGAGTGGGATATCACGAAACATCTTTTACTTGTTCCATATAATCAAATGTATGCTTCATTGGCAAAATTTCAATATTCATGCATTTTTGCATTCATACTTCATTCATGCTTCTTTGGCATTTTAACTTTCGAATTATTAAGAACAGAAAAATCTCGCTTTAAAGAATTAAGTTACAATTTTGAAGCTTTTTCTAAAAACATTGATTGACTTAGTTGAACTGAATTGAGTACGTATGATTAGGTGGATTAGAAGCTAATGGGAGAAAAAACCACAAGTTACTCATATAAGTTTCAGAAGAATCTTGCTTAGCACATAGGCTTATATTTAACTCTATCACTTCTTGTTCTTCACTTTATTAAAATTCGAAGCAATCGAATTCGTGAAAGCTTAGCCTACCAGTGGTAAGTTGAGGAACTAGCTAGGGCTCAACACGCCCGATCGAGTCAAAAATTATTCTCATTCTACCCATTAGGAAAGTCAAAACTTGTGACAAAACACTTATTTTATTTTTGAAAATTTTTAAATTTTTTTGGTATTTTTGCAAAAATTTGGTGGTAAAACGGGATTACGTGATAACAACGACTGCAGGCAAAAATCAAATCGAAGATCCCCCCCATACTAGAACTAAACATCGTCCTCGATGTTTCAAAGGGGTTCCTACGCAAATCTAAGGCCGTTTATGAAGTGTGCCAAAAGATAAAACGTTAGTCGATTAGATTTGGATACTGGATTCCCAAAATGAAGCTGAGGGAGTTGAAACTCTTTGTGGATACTTGAATTCCTTCACAACCCGGGAAATCCTGGACATACATCACAAGCACACAAAACTTGGACAAAACACGGGTAATGGAAAAATGAAGCTTCCTCACACAAAAACACTTATTTTATTACTGATAAGCATGGGGTGCCTCCCACGAAGCGCTTGTTTAGGGTCCCGACGCTTGACCCGTCCCCCGAATTTATTGGTCCATGGGGAACGTCTGGAGATCCGGGACAACCTCGGTTGGTATGTCCCCTCCAAAGTAGTGTTTTATACGATGACCATTCACTTTAAAGTTGGGCCCGGAGTTTTGAGATAACTCGACAGTGCCATAAGGAAAAACTTGGGTTATAGTGAATGGTCCACTCCAACGGGATTTCAATTTGCCCGAGAAAATCTTCAGTCTAGAGTTGAAAAGGAGGACACGATCACCAACGTTGAAAACGCGGTTTTTGATCTTAGCATCGTGTATCCTCTTGGTTTTCTCTTTATAGATCAAAGAGTTTTCGTAGGCTTGATCACGAAGTTCATTTAGTTCATTCAGTTGAACTTATTTTTTTTTATTAATGTGTTGTTTTTTGTTAGGTGTGTTTTTAATTTATTGGTTTTTTTTGGTGGAGTTATGGGTTTTATTTTATTTTGGTGGGCGCGTTGTGGGGGTTTTTTTGGTGTTTGTGGGTTGTTTGTTGTTTTTTGTGTTTCGGTGGGGTTGGGTTTTTTTTTTGTGTTGTTATTTTTTTTTTTTTTATGGGTTGTTTTTTGTTTTGTTTTTATGTTATGGTTAGGTGGTGTTTGTTAGTGTTGTTGGTGTTTAGGTGTGTATAATTTTTTGTTAGTTTCGTGGTGTTTGGTGGTTTTTTAATTTTTTTGTTGTTTTTTTGATTTGTTTTTTTTGATTGGTTATTTTTATGTGTTTAAATTTGTTTTATTGTGGTTATGTTATATTTGTTAGTTGGTTGTGTTAGGGTTTCGGGTTTTTTTAGGGTTTTTTTTTTTAGGGGGTGGTGTTAATTTTTGGTTAGTTAGTTGTGTATTTTTTTTAGGTGGTTGCGGGTTTGGTTTTGGGAGGTTTTATGTTTTGTTTTTTGTTTAGGGTTTTTTTTTTTGGTTTGTTTGGGTTGTTTGTTTTTTTGTGTTTTTTTGGTGGTGAGTTTTTTTATTTTGGTTTTTTGGTTAATTGGGGGTTTTAATGGTTGTTATTGTTGGTTTTAAGTTTTAAGTTTAATTTTTTGTGTTATGTGGTTTGTTGGTTAATGTTCGGTTTTGGTAGTGTTTTTGTGGGTTAGTTTTTGGGGGTTTTTGTTGTGTTGGGTTTTTGAGTTTTTTATTAATGTTTTTTTTAATGGTGGTTTGCGTTTATTTTGCGGTTTTTTTTTGTGTTTGTTTGGTTTGTTTTTTTTATTTTTTTAGAGGTTTTTTTGGTTTATTTTCTAATGGGTCTTTTTTAGCTTGTTGTTTTTTTGTGTGTGGTGTGTGTGTTATTTTTTTGTGGTGTTTGGTTTGTTCTTTTTAGTGTTATTGTTAATTTTATGTGGTTAGTTTTTTTGTTAATTTTATGTTTTTAATTTTTTTTGGTTGTTTTTTATTTTTGGGTGTGATTGTTTGGTTGTGGTTTTCTTTATTGGGTTATTAGTTGTGGGTTTTGTGGTGTTTTTTGTGGTTTGGTTTTAAGGTTTTTATATTGGTGTTCCCGTTTTTTTTAATTGGTTTTAGTGTTTTTTTTGTTTTGGGGTTGTTGTTTGTTTAGGTTTGTTTATTGGTTTGTATATTTTTTGGGGGTTTTGGTTGTTTATATAATTGAGTGGTTTTTTTTGGTTTTAGTGTTTAATTTTGTTTTTTATTATGTTTTTTTTTTTTTTTTGGTTTTATGTTTTATTGTCTTTTTTAATTTTTTAGGTGTTTTTGTTTTTAGTTAATTTTTTTTTTATTGTTTTTTATTGTTTTTGGTTTATTGTTTTTTTTTTTGTGTTAGTTTTTGGTTATTTTTTTGTGTTTATTTTTTGTTTGTGTAGGGGTTTTTTTTTATTTTTAATTTTTTCTTTGTTTTTTGTTTTTAATTTTTTGTATTATTTTATTTTTGTAGTTTTTTTTGTTTTTTTTATGGTTTTTCGGTGTGGGTTAGTTGTTTTTATGGTTTTTAATGCGTTTTGTTCGATTTAAATTTTATGGTTGTGTTTTTGTTGTGGTTAGTTACAGTTATGTTTTGTCTTAGGTTTTTTGGTCAGGTTTTGTATTATATGCGTTTTTTTGGTTTTTAATTTTAATGTTGGTTTATTGTCGGGTTTTTTGAGTTGTGTTGTGTTATTTAGTTTTTTTACGTTTTTTATTTATTTTCAGGTTTTTGTTTCTTTGGGTTGGTTTTTAATTTTTTAATTTGAAATCCCGTGGATGTTGGACCATTCATGTAACCCAAGTTTTTCACTTATTGGCACCGGCGAGTTACTCTCAAAAACTCATAGGGGCCCAACTTTAAGTGAATGGTCATCGTATAATACATTTACTTTGGAGGGGACATACCAACCTGAGGTTGTCCGGTATCTCAGACGTTCCCCTGGACAATAAATTCAGATTTGGGGCGGGTCATGCGTCGCGACCCTAACAAGCGCCTTCGTGGGTGGACTACCATGCTTTCCGTAGTATGTAATAAATAAGTGTTTTTATGTGAGAAGGCTTTCATTTTCCATTACCCGTGTTTTGTCCATGTTTTGTGTGCTTTGTATTGTATGTCCAGGATTTCCCGGATTGTGAAGACTCTCGTGCTTACAAGTATGGCCACATGAGTTTCACTATCCTCTGTTCATTTTGGGAATCCAGTATTCCAATATCTAATTCGTTCTAACGTTTTTTCTTGTTGGCACACTTCATAAACGGCCTTAGATTGGCGTAGAAGCCAACTTGTGATTCTTGCTAGGTCCCGGTGGGGGGGGTGGGACGTGGGTGGGGTGTGGGGTGAAGGAGTGGTTGTCGGGGGGGCAGGCTGGATGGGGGTGATAGATGCCAGGGGGTACTTACTTTGGGGGGGGATTTTTGAACTTTTTTGGGGCGTTTTTTGGGGTGTTTTTGGGGATTTTTGTTTATGTAGTGGGTTGTCAATTTTGACTTTTTCTTTCCTAATGGGTTTGTTTAGATTGGGAATTTTATTTTTTACTTCGGATCGGGCCGTGTTTGAGCCTAGCTTAGTTCCTCCACTTACCGCAGGTAGGCTAAGCTTTTCCACGGAAATTTGATTGCTTTCGGAATTTTAATAAGGTAAAAGCAAACATAGAAATGATAGAGTTAAATATAAGTTTATGTATTTCTGAACCAAAAAATTATATGGTAACTGTGGCTTTTTTCCCATTAGCTTCTAATCCACCTAATCATACGTACTCAATCAGTTTTAATAACTAAGTTAATCAGATGTTTTTAGAAGAAGAATAAGCTTCAAATTTGTTAACTTGATTTTCTTTAAAGCGAGGATTTTTCTGTTCTTAATAATTCAAAAGTTAAAATGCCAAAGAAGCATGAATGAAGTATGAATTGCAAAAAATGCATGAATATTAAATTTTGCCATATGAAGCATAAATTTTGATTATATGGAACAAGTAAAAGATGTGTCGTGTTCCCACCCCGAAACTCGAGCGGCCCCCCCCGGGGGTACAAACTAAGACATCTTTATTCTAAGGATTTGGTGGTGTTTGATGATATTCACCAGGAAGCGAAGCTAGTGAGGGGTGCAACTAAGACATTATCCCTTAGCCTATATAGGAAGAAGGTTGTTGATGTGATTTCCACTACGCTAGATCGGGGTGGGTTTTTTCAAACTAAGAACATTTCGGTCGTTGGGTTGTGACAATCCTAATAGGGTGAGCGGAGGCCTAGTGTAGGTAGTTTCAAAACTAAGCAACGCATTCATAAGCGGTAAGAACTTATGATTATAATAATGAAGATGTTGCAAATAGATCTTACAGTTAAAATCTCGTTCTTTAAATCAAGTTACACGGTGCTAATAATGTTGTTGCTTTGTGTCATGATTTTCATATTGAATCTACGGACTATGGATAATAAGTTGATCTATGGGTTGAGTTTTTTTTTGAAAATGAGTACACACATTTAAATCATATATTCATGTTGGGAGTTAAAAGTTCACAAGTCATAAGTATGAGTGCTTAGCATTTAGACTTATATTGACATGATCTTGTTTAATTGCTTGGTTTGGAGCTAGTGAAAAATCGGGGACGATGAATTTATCCGTCAGGACATCCGTAGAATATTCTATGGGCGTTTCTCATTCTATGATCCCAATGTTGATATAATAAAGGAAGTCAAACAGGTAATCAAGAAAAGAAAAAGGAAAATCCAAAAATATTAGGGATAGTTAGTGTATGAATAAAAAAATGGTGAAAACGGGACTTGTCGAAGATTTTTGATTCTTTAGTTCCCCTTGACAAACACTTAGCTACTTTTCAAAGTTATTAGTCGAGGGGGATTGAAATTCTTAGTTTTTCGTAAATGTTTACTTCATAACATTGCGTGAGGACACGGCAATACCTTAGTATGGGGGATTTTGGTATGTGCTTAATTACACATACCTTTTACCTTTAAAAAACGAGCTAAAATAACCAAAAACGGACTTAAAATGCCAAATATACGCTTGTTTTGCTAATTGTTGTTTTTTTCTTTGTGCAGGAAGGATAACTAAGAAAAGACGGGAAAAAACAATGCCAAAACGACACAAGAACCCAGACCTCGGAATGGAAAAGACTGTGAAAGACAAAGCCAAATCGAAGCCGAAAAGTCAACTGGTCAAAGTCAAAGTCAACCCCGACAAATCCAAAAGTCAACATGTGATGGAATAGAATTAAGGAAATATAAGTTTGATGGCGTTATTAAAATTGCAAAACCCTAAACTTTTATAATTTAAAGAGGAAAAGAGTAAAAAGGAGGAAAGGGCAGAAACTGCCAAGTTGTCAAAGTTATACCCCAAGGGGCAATTCTGCCCACTCTCCTAACTTGTATACACCAAGGACGTGCGGTGCAATTGCACTTATATAACGTTTGGGGACTTAACTTGCCAAGTCCCCAAAGTTATATAACATCAAGGACGAATTGTGCAAACAAATATATATCCATCTCAAGGACCACCATTGCCAAAATCCCCCTAACTCGCTACTCCTGTCATCCCCAACCTTCGTACAAACTCAATTTTCCCGCCTAAAAATGTATTCCCCCCATAACCAGTCTTTACCCTTCGTTTTATCCTACAAACCCAACCAACCCCATGGACAATCATCCCCTAAACCTTCCCAGCTGTAAGATTGCCAACTTGGCAATCCCACATCTCCCAAAGCTTATTTCGATGGCCAAGATGATCCAAGCAAGTACCAAGGAGTTTAAAGGGCCAGGATTGGCTTGACTTTGCACTTACAAAACAAACAACTAGTGTTATGTGTGTCTACAAGAAAGCACAAGACAAAAGAGAAGAGAAGCCTAGTCGAATTTGCTTCCTATATATAGAACATTGTAACAGCCATTGAGAGGAGAGTTTTATATAGTTTTTAAAAATAGTTTAATTGTCTTTAAGCTCTTTTCTTTGTATGCACTTGTAATTCTCAGTTTTAATGAAAATTTAAGCTATTTTTACTTCATAAGCTCTCAATAAGCTCTTTTGAGCTTGTTCCTGTTCATAAGCTCAAATTTAGTTAAAATTTGATAATTGTCATTCATTTACTCATTTTAATCAAGTTACAATAACATCATGATTACTTAAGTGAATTTGAGTTCATTTTGAAAGCACCAAGGATTAATAAGCTCTTAAAAGCTTATTGAGCTTTTAGCTCAGGTTTAGAGGCTAAGGAGCCATTAGGTCCAGGTTTTAAGCCACTCACTCAACAAGAGTGGCTTGGTTCTGAGGCAACAAGAAACCAAGGTTTCATTTCTCCAATTTCATTCTAGCTTAATTTTAGCTTATAACATTTGCTTATTGACTTTCCTGTTCAATTCTGTCAATTATATTTGTTTAGGTTTGATATTAAGCTGTTTTAAGTTTTCATTAAATAAAATTTGTGTAATCTCACTTTATCTTTCAAAACTGTCACTTAAGTAGTACAAGCTAGGAGAGAAAGTGGCTTATTTCTCTTAATAAGCTATAGTTTTTCTTATTCAAGTAGCTTAATTAGGTAAACAATAGTGTGAGTAGATAAAAGGTTTAAGCTGGTTTAGTTTTTAAAAACAGTTTTTGAGCTCATTTTAGTTGGGACAGAATTGGTAAGGGGTGTTCAGTCTGTTTTATTTGTTAACCCGGTTTGGTGATAATTGTCTAACAGGTCAAAATGGTTGTGGTATGGGTTATGGTCACTAGTCTAGTTTTAGCATAGGTTGTTAGAGTCATTTAAGCTGTTTTTAAAAGTTTTTCTTTGTGTCAAAATTGTTTTTCAAAGTTTTTATAAACATTTTTGAAACTGTTGGATTTTTAAAAGGGCCACAAGTGCTTATTTGAATAAGCACTTGTGAGTGTGAGTTTAAGTGTCAAAAAGGTGTGTTTTGTGGTGTTAAAAAAAGGGCTGCAAACACCTTGGGTTATTTTTGACTTGTGTTAAGTCACAAAAAACACCCAAGTTATTTCGTATTACAGTTTTAAAAAGACTTTAAGCCTTATTCACCTTAAAAAATCAGCAAGTTTTTATGGTTTTTAAAAGCTAAAATTTGGTGCATAAGTCCATAAGCTAGGGCACTCAATCTGTTTTAGCTTAATTTTTTGTTTAGAGCTTATTTGACAGCTTTTTAGAAGCTGTCAAATAAGCCCTTGAGTTAAGCTTTAATCTCCCCTGGTGCAAAGGGGAGATTTCAAGCTCTTGTTGCTTGCCCTTTAAGTCCACTTAAGTCCAAGTTTTTTTGCCCCTCCCCCCCCCCCCCCTTTATTTCAAAAGCTTATAAGCTACTAATTAAACCCTCTAAGTTTCAAACCTTGGTGAGCTTATTTGTTAGCTTATTTTTAAAGCCAAACATGCCTTTTGAACTGTTTTTGCTCAAATAGTGTAGGATTGCTTATTTTTCTTCTCTTGCTTATTCAGCTTATTTCATAAGCTCAATTGTGTTCCTTCTAGCTTATGTTGGTTGTTTATAATATGCTGTGTTATGCTTGCTCCCATTTCACTTGTGCTTTATGAGGCCTTCCATTTTTAAGCCCATATTTACACCAACGGTACTAACCTCCAAGTTAGTACTGTTGTGGGTTTTAAGCCACTTCTTGGCTTATTGAGCTTACCCCATTGCTTAAATTTGTTTCCTAGTAGCTTATTTTGGTAGTGTAGTCAGTTGTGCATGCTTATTTGCCATTTTCATAGCTTATTTTGTATTAAAAATAGAAGCCTTTAGTTTTTAAGCTTGCTTTAATTTCTGTCAATTAAGCCCTTTCCAACAGCTTATTTAGTGTGAGCTTTTAAGCTTTTTAGAGCTTATCTAGGTTAAGATAAGCTCCTTTTAGCTTTTTGTCCAAGTTTGAGCTTATTTTGTCCACAAAGTCGCCAAGTGATTCAAATAAAGACTATTGTTTTTTTTCTTTAAGCCATATTAAGCTTTCTGTCCACTTTAAGCTTATTTATAAGCTTATTGAGTGTTTTTCATAAAAAGTTGCAGAAGACAAAGCTGTTAAGCCCCACGAGCTTACAACTTTGCTTCTTGAGTTTTTCAAAAAAAAAAAAGGGAAGACACTTGCCCCGGGGGAGCCAAGACTCGAACCGGGACCAAGCGATAAATAGTCCCCCTTTTACACCACACTCTACACTGCGCCCTTGGGTCTTTTTCGTTAAAGACTCAAGGGCTTAGTTATTTAAAGGGGTTTTGAGCTTTTAAGCTTATAAGCTGAAAACAGCTTATTCGGGCTTATTCCTTAAGCCAATTTCGTGTTTCTTATTTTTCGTAGAATAGTCTTAGTGTCTAGTATTTTTTGTAAATTTTTCAGAATTTTTCGAACGCATTTGATATTTTTTATAATTAATTTCGTTAAGGTTATTTAATTCAATAAAAATTACAAAAATTTTCAAAAACAATATTTTTGCTTTTTTTAGAAAATTTTCTTTTATCATATAGTTTGTAGGAAAAATACAAAACTTTTCGTAGGGTCATTTTTACAACTTTTCTTTTTAAAGAAACTGTCTGCGTGTGCGGGGATGGATTTTGTTTTGACTCGGGTTTTTTTTTCTTTTGGGTTTCAAACGAATCCGTTTTCGGTCTAGTCTTTTTCATTCTTCGGTTATTTGTCCCGTAGAGTTTAGGTTTATTTTAGTTTAGAGTGAAAATTCTCGTAGGCACGTTATTTTTAAAGAATTTAGGTTAGGTTTTCCCCTTTGTTCGGGCATTCGTGCTTCCGTTTTTTCAGTTTATTTTCGTTATTTCTAGGTTTTTCCTTAAACGTTTTAGTTTTTATTGTTTATTTGACTTTTTCACTTCCCAAATCAATTCCCTTCATTCAAACTCAAATCTTCAACTTGTATCGATTTTCAGTCCAGCCTCATTGGGGAAAATGGGAAGGGAGGATTAAACGACCCGGGAACACTCTATACTACTTCTCGGTATCATTGATTTCTTGTTGATTTTATAGACTTATTTATATAGTTCTATATTTTTTTATATTATTTATTATATATTTACAGTGTGATTTATCACCAACAAGTGACCATTAACTAGGGTCTTTTGGTATCGAAGGGACAAACGGCCTATGCGAGACGCTGCTATGCAGGTTGTCAAGACACAAGGAAAAAGTACGACGGGAAGTGCTCAGTTTCTTAGAGACAAATTAGTGAGCTGGTCATCAAAGAAGCAGAAAAGCACTGATATCTCAACTACAGAGGCTGAATATATTGCTATGTCTGGATGTTATGCTCAGATACTTTAGATAAGGTCACAGCTAATGGACTACGACTTTGAATTTCAACATATACCTCTTTATTGTGTTAATAAAAGCAAGTAGCCTCTGTTGCAACAATGTCCATCCTCCTGGTCAAGCACTCAACCTTTACGCCACCATGTCATAAGAGAGCAAGTCAAGAAACGGCATGGTTTGAACGTTACTTTGTGGACAACGGATTATCAGCCTTGCGGATTATTCACTAAGGCTTGCCAAAAGAGAGCGGTTCGATTTCTAATCTGCGGTACTTGGAATGAATAAGTATGCCTCAGGAAACCCTTTAAAGTCTCTTAAGACGGGGGAGAATGAGTTTAAAGGGATGGTCTTCTTGTATCCTATGTATATATTTAAAAACAAAAAGAAAAATACAAAAATATAAAACCTACAAAAAACCATAAAAATTAGAAAAATAGAAAATACCAAAAATATATTTAAGACATGTCTTCTGAAAATTGATAATATTTACGGACCTAGAAATGTCATTCAATAATTACACGGGTCTTTAAATAAAGTCCGAGCAAAATTTCAAACCTTTTAAAACATATCTTCATGGCTTGCAGTTATTTCTGACTGCAACCCACTTTTCAATCTGAGGAATGCATGTCGCCAAAAAGACAGATGTTCCTAATAACGGGTAACTAATTTTTCTCGGGCATGGATTACTTTATATCCATGCATCATAAGAATAATGTACGTTTAAGTGCATTTTTCTTTTTACGGAAGAGAAGTCTTCCTTTTTCATAACCAAATAATTTTTTCTTCTTTGATTCTTCAAAATTATTTGTGTTTTAACCATGGTGGAAAACGTGTTGTTTGTGAAAATCAATACAGATTGGTATTTTACATAACTTTTGACACTCAACCATGACTACAGTCTTTCTAATAGAAAATGGGTCATTGTTTTGAGAGGGGAGAGTGATTTCATATTTCTGTATTAACGGGTTTCTCTAAGTCATCACATATTTAACAGAAAATGTTTTTGTATTCAAATAGGGTTATTATTTGCAGGGGAGTTATTTAATTTTTAACTCAAAAAGCCAATATCGTCAATGGTTAGAAAGTTTAGGGACTTATGTGTAATTTGCTAATTGTATCCTAGCTTATCAAATCTATAGGGGACCATTTGTGCTATTTTCTAATCTTATATTTTCCTCTAAAATACTTAAAACTGAAAATAAAAGAAGATAGAAACGACAAAGACCAAGTCTGCCAATTCAAAAACTCTAGGAATAAAAGGGTGGCGATTTGGTAAAGATGGTCAAACCTTAATAATTTAAGTAAAACATATTATTCACCCTCTCACCCTAGCAAATCGCTACATAGTCGCCACTATCAATTCTTTGATTTCCTGTGTTTTACTTACTAAGGTAAACATTAAATCATAGTCTATATATGTTGTAGAACATGTTGCTAAAAGAATTAGGTTAAAACACTCTTAATCAAGAACACTCACTAGATTCGACTTTGATTTGAATCGAATTCTTTATTGTTGTTTGTTCCTGTGAATTGATGCTTGGGATAGGTATGATTAGGGAGTGTAATCACTTGATCAATACTAGATAACGTTCTATCTAACACATTGTGCTGTTATGATCTAGTCTAGGTTCGTTTGTGATCGAAATCGAGTAGGGTGTTTGAAATGATATTTTTACTGCTGGGATATGTTTATTTGGAATAGATAATGTTAGATTGATGACCAATTTTGTTCTCCAATCACTAGTTGGCTAATTAGTGATGATTTTTCAAATAGAGGTTGACTTTTGATAGTCAATTGATGTTGTTTGTTGTTGTAACGTGTTTGTGAAATCATGTTTATGCTTAGGAAAGTATTGGATGTCATGAATGCATGTTCTGAAGTGTTTAAGTTGCTATTCGAATGTGATTGTTGCAATATTTAATCCATACATTCTCTTTGTGTTTTGGTGATGGCAAACATGTAACTTATAAATCATTATGTAAAATACGCAAGTTACTCGTATACGTAAATCATCAACATACACATTCATCAACTTCTCTCGACGTCCCGGTACTCTTACAAATATGGACTTCGCTATTGGATTGGGTAAGAACATGGAACAAGTCCGAATGGGGGTGCCCAATAGAGGGTTTGCCCAATAAGGCCTAATAAAAGCTTAAGAAGATGGAGGGAAACTAGTGAATTTAAATTTGAATTTGCTTCTAGAAGATGGAGGGAAAACTAGTAATGCATGCTTTTATCCAAACACCCTTTTGTCCAAGCACCCTTTTATCCATTGGACAAAAGAGACCTCTCCAAATTAAGGCTCTCCTATAAAAGCCCAAGGCTTCTTCCCCCTCCTCCATAAAGAAAAATCGCGAAATTAAATACATACACATAGAGTTTTTCATTCTTCATCTTTGATCATGGTTATTGTACATAAGGGCATGACCATGGTTAACTATATGTTTTATAGTTCTCACTTAATTACATATGGGTATGTAAATGATGATTGTATAAAAATGTCTCTACATGAAAGTGATCACATTTGTTTACTCACTTATCATGTAGTAGATCGAGTCACATAGAAGTGATTACATTTGATCACTTGTATGTAAAATGGTAGATTGTGTTGTATGTTGTAATTCATTTATATGTTGTGTAATTATGTGTAATAGATAGATCGGGGTAATCTTGTTAGTGTCTAGGTGAAGTGTAGGGAAAGTTATGAAGTGTAGGGAAGTTGTAAAGTGTAGTGAAGTTGTGAAGTGTAGGGAAGTTGTGAAGTGAAGTTATGAAGTTGTGAAGATAAGAGAAGTTGTGAAGTTGTGAAGCGAAGAGAAGTTGTGAAGTGTAGTGAAGTGGTGTGGTTAGTATTTTGGTCCGCAAAATACAAAAGTTGTGATAGATTAGTTATAGCTAGGATTAGAACTCGATATTTGGCTTAGTGTCAGAAAACGGTGTAAGCTTAGATGTATATGGTTTTCTCCGCCTAAAGGGGGTTTGTTGACTAGTGAAGATAACTCTCGAGTTTGGCGCTCGGGGAGTGGAGTAGGGCGAAGAGGACGGCTTCGTGACTCGAACCACTATAAATAATAGTGTCCGGTTTTGCACTATTCCTTTTACTTATCTCTTTACAGTTATACTTGCCTTTATCGTTTTTATATTTATATTTGCAATTGTGTGTTGTGTTGCTTATATAGTTTTGATTGTGTTTGTGTTATGGATTGATGTTAACAATGATGTGAATATGTATTGTTAGTATAGAATAAGTATGAGCCTCTTTTTTTATTCTCGCTTGATCGGTAATTTTGATACGAAACATATTTAAGTTTTTAAAAGGAAAACGTATTCACCCCCTCTACAATTTCCACAATTGCTATAAGAGCCACGTTGCTCTAATTTTTAAAACAAGTAGTTTTAAAAATGAAGTATGATCTATGTATCAAATTACCCATGAATGGGGATTAAATATGAAAAGTGTTTTGTTGGTTAACTTGTATTAGTTTTGTTGTTAAATACACTAATTATACTAGCTCGAGGTAAAAATGATGCTTAAAATAAGTGTTATATGTTCGGTATTAAGTGTAGAAAGTTGTACACCTTTACGCAAAGTCAGTAAACAATTTTTTACAAAAAATGCAAATCTGAGTGTCAGATGGCCGGACCCCTTAATTGTTTGGTCGAACCCCTTAATTCCTGGCCGGCCCCCTTATATTTAAGGGGTCCACCTGTCTGATTCGACAGATTTTACTAAACTTTAAAAACTCATATAAAATCAACCGTAGGTCCGTAGAAGTCGTGCCGCCTGCCATTTTAAAGATAATTGAGTCTACTTTCATATAAAAATGCTTCCAAGTATTTATTTCAAACTTAAACTAGTCAAAAAGGCAAAATACTACTTATTGTCCAAAACATTAAGTCTCATTTTAATGTAAAACTTGTATTTTATCTTTTCCTTTCGAGTCGGACATTTCTAGTCGGTATATCTTTGAAAAATGGTGTAATTAACTTTTCAAAAATATTAAACTTGATTTTTAAAATAGGGAGGAAAGTATTTTTATTTTCAAATAAAACCAAGCTGTGTATACATTGTTATATCTAATACACAAAACGACGACAAATACTTTTATGTGTTATGCTATGTGATTATGTGCATTTCTTTGTGTCTTAAGTTTGTTAATAGAAATTATAAAATGATCGTTGCTATTTGTAATTGAGCTAATTGAATATCTATGCACATGTGTCATGTACACTATTCGTTTGTAGCTAGTTTTTCAGATTATGCCTAACAAGAACTTATGCTAGATTTCGTGCATTATGATTGCGAAATTGTTCTTGCATAGCATATATGCATATTACAAATGTTACATAAACACCTTGTAAATATTTTCGAATAAGGGAACATACTTAGCAATAAGAGTTCAATTACTTTTCAAGTATATTATTAAATATGTTAAAACTAGTCACCTAAATATTTCCAATGATTTAATCTATTTTTAACAACACGTTTAAATATTGTCAACAACTTGCTTTGTTTAACCTTGGGTTGGTTAAACAAAAGAAAAGATTGTATTAATACATTAGTAACTAAGAAAAAGAAAATGCTTGTGCTTGCATGGTTCTAACATACACACATATTTATATTTTTTTTAAAACATATACTATTTTATAAAAGATGTGTGTTGTATAAATTTGTTAAAAACTCATTTATATACTCATAAAATGTCAAAAACTATGCATATTATACATAACAACAAATAGTTTTTCGCACAAGTAAAATTTACGGCAATCTTGAAATAAGAAATCAACTTATCATTATTCATCAACCTCACCTTACAACTAATCTTTAGATTAATGGAACACACTATTTAAATATTTATTTATTTTCTTTTAAATGAGTGTTCGTGAGGGTTAAGAAAGATTTTAAGAATATATCAATTCTTTATTCAAACTATGATTGATATCTTTATTGAACCTAATTGACAAGTTTTTGTGTATGGACATGAAATTGGATTCTTATTTGTTTAGTTTCAAGATTATATCAAAACATAACAAAAGATATCATCTTGGATCTACATAACTCAATCACACTTGATTAATATGAAAATAATTACATCCTTTTTTAGATGAAAAGAATGTGCATCGGATCATAACTCACACTTGTGTTAATGATGCCATATTGAGTCTACATGTCTAATGGTTGTTTTCCAAATATTATACTAATATGTTTAATACATGTATAAAGTACAAAATAAAGTAGGATTGACGACTTGGGCAATGTTTTCGTCTTGAAATACTCAAAGCATTTTACATTGCAAATGCAATTGGTAAAAATGTGTTCATTTTCTCGAAAAATCAAACCAGCAAAAACTAACAATATATGTAAACTTTGCTCATACAACATAAAAGCACAACTCATAGCTAAAATTCACTTTTAACTAAAATTCTCAAATAAAAATAATATTCTTGTTTATTCACCTAAGATAACATGATGTTTGGAAAACATTATGTTTAAAGATTTTATGGACTTATCGTATTAAACGATTTATAAAGAATAATATATATCCTATGTATTTTATTTTCATCGTATCCTAAATGTGTGTTACAGTTTGTAGTGTTGGTTCTAGATAGAGAATAAGAATAATAAATGATGACTTGTATCTAGAAGAGTAAGGTGAGAGGGACTAACTAATAGGTGGTGAGTATATACGCTTATCTAGGGTAAGTGGCTCCTCCCCCTTGAGAGAAATATGCTCTAGTACAATACACTCATTGTAGAGATCCTCACTAATAGCTCACTATTATCTCACTAAGTTAATATAACCTCGCTACATTACTTTCCAGGATGTGACTTTTGTGTCGTTTGTTATAATATAACGTATTGGGTACTGTACACCATCTCATAGAATGGTGTATGAGATGTTGTGTTCGAAGTGTAGTTTGTCTTTGATAGTCTATATAACTGTATGTGATGTTGAGCTGTTTTGGAGTCTGCTGTTTTGATAGTATCTTGTTACTTATGCTAGAGAGAAGTTACCCAGAGTTGTGTTCTTTTTCTATATATTGTTTGCTCAGTGTTAAATCAGAACTTGTTGAGATAAATATGAGGTGAGTATAATACGAGATCTCTTTATCATCTCTCAGAGAGATCCTCTACGATATTGAGATAAAAGTAATTTGTATGTTTACTATATGTGATGAAAATATATGTTAAGTGAGGTGACGATTTGCAGAATATGTGTCGAGTTATGAAGATCGTGTATATAGATGTAGTCTTTAGGACTCTCGTGCTCTCTGTAAACCAAGTATATAAGTGTTCTTTTTTTATAAGTAACAAAGAGAGTGTAGTGTTTGTCAGTTATGTTAAAATATAATATTTGTTATATAGAGCAGCATTAGTGGAATTCATCATTTACTGATTTGTTAGGGCGCGTGTGAGTTGTGTGATGATGATATAGATCAAAGTTATTGAAGAGGAGCACCGAGTGATCTTTGTAGATCTCCCGTTATCGTTTTAATGTTGTTGATGGTGAGAAGTAGAGAATATGTGCGACGATATGGTTTGAGATGAGCGTGGGGCCTATTAAAGATTATACACTTTCTAACATTTGCGTATTAGAATTAGAAACCAATACCTCCCAAATGTCACTGTGTAAAAGAATAAGCAAGCACGAATTCCGCTACTACGATACTGAGCTGATATAGTTATCTAAGGTATCACATTCGCATTTAATGTTCACACAGAGCGCTCGATAAGTCTAGTAATGATCTAGACCGAGAGTAGAGATCTACAAGAAAACAATCATGCTCTGTGTGTTAGTCCTTATAGAGGATACTTCTTAGTAAATGAGTGATGCTTTATCGATATAGCTACGTATATTGGTGCTATTTTTGCTATTATGATATCATTGTATAGATACAAGCTGGTAGGTGAGTGTTGTGTGTCTGCGCGTGATATCTGTGATTATGTGTAGACGATCATGCAGAAGAATGTTGATTGCACGATAGATCTTTATGCTCTTGTAAGTAGGGGAGTTTGCGATGTTTTGTACGATAAAAGTATTTTATGTGTTGTGAGATTCGAGCTCTATTCGCATAAGATGTTATGCTGTTTGTAACTACTAGTTTAGAAGTGAGTTTTGTCGTTTCGATTGTTCTGTATGATACTCATACTATAGAAGAAGAAATTATGCAGTCTATTTTGTATATGTTGATTTATGTGTTTAATCAGATGATATTAATAAAACCTCGCGCTTGCTAGATTTATAGTAGTCGCCGTTTCTTGCTTTCTTTAGTTAACAAACTAAAAGAGAGGTATAAGGAGGGTCGATCCTGCGAACTTCGACCCGAAAAGGAGGAAGTTTTTTTTAAAGCTTTCGTGTTACCTGCTCCTCACTTCTTTGTACGTTTTCAAGAATCTTTAGTTCACATATTAATTCTATTCTGGAACCACTGATATAACTCGTATGATGTTGTCTATGCTGATAGAATTTTTGTCTTACTATGTACATAAAATATCAAAGAATAGAGTGTATATGCTTTTGTTCAGTGCTAACGTTTTCTGTAGATTCTTTATGGCTACTCAGTCGATAGCCATCATCAAGTAGTGTATTTAGGTATGCATTGTAGAAGTGCAACTCTGAGAATCAGTGAACATCAGTTGCATGAGTTAGATCTGTATTCAAGAGTGGTGTGTTAAAGTAGTTGGAGTGGAAGTAAGTTTGTAATGGATATTCACCCCTAGTCTCATATTCATTCTCTAATTTGATTAAATGCTTCTTCCTAAATATGCACTAATGATTCGAAATGTAAAAAAAAAAAAAGTACGCTACTAAGATTGTTAAGTGATGTGATAGCTCCACAAATCAAATTTTGCTATTTTTAAGTATGATAATCGCCTGTCGCAAATATTTTTTCTTACCTCAAGAGTCTCCCACAACTCTATCAGAGAGACGATTACATCTGTGGATTTGAATGTGTAGGGAGCACGCGCTGTGTCACGTCATCTGATGTTAGTGAGACTTGATGCACGCCATCCGCTCTCAAGTTCCTGATTTGCTTGCAGAGAGTGGACGAGACTCGCGTCTGGTTCCATCATACAAGAAGATGTGCTGCTTGTGGATAAATAGAATTTTTCCAGCAGTTACGCTAAGTGCAGTGGCTCTATCTATGGTGTTGTTCCCACAATCCCACAGTGATCTTTGGATGAGTGATTGAATCGAACCATGCTACAATCAAAACTATAGTGATAATTTTTACCCACAAAATTCACAGAGTTACCCACAACAATATCTTTGTTGTGAAAACTATGGGGGTCCTCATGAGACTTTTCAGTGTCAACCGATGAATCAAAATTACTATGAACCTAACCCTTGCTATAATTCTAATTCTTCCGGTTTTGACCAATTCCAACCCCCGCAGTATTCCGTCGTTCATCAACCCCCTCAAGAAACGAGTACGGAAATGTTGCAAGCTAGAGAAAATCTAATGGAAGCTATACAAGCCTTTTTAAAGAAGTATGATCAAATACCTCCTAAAGAAAAGAGTATGGCTTTATTGCTAGCTGAGGAGAGATTTCTTAAAATTAAGCAAGCTGTGGAAGAAGAGCAAAATCAACCAGAGAATATACAAGAATTGCTACTCAAACTTATTAATGATTTGCAAATTCTTAATGGAATTCAACTAAAACAAGAAGAGCAGGCAGCTAAAGTTAGTTCTCAATATTGGAAGCCTCCTATTTTCTATAATGACGATGATGACGATGACGAGGAAAATTCTATTCCTTTGAGAGGTATTATTTCTGAACTTCCTCTATCAGTTGCAATCGCACCCGACTTACCGATTATGGACTCTCTTATAATGGAGGATGAGCATCTTAACACTATTCCGAAAACGGAATCAGACAAAGAAAATGAGTCTAGTGTTAAGGACCTTAACCTAACCCCAAGTGAGTCTAAGGATTCATCCGAGGATTTATCCAATAATGAAAGTGAGTGTGATGTGCCCGTTTGTGATGAGTTCTCTCTCATTAACGTTTATGAGGAAAAATCCGTGACTTTCTCTAACCCTCTCTTCAACTCAAATGACGATTTTACCTCTAGTGATGACGAGTCACTATCCGATGAGGACGTTCTAGAAGATAATGTTAAAATTTATTTGAACCCTCTTTTCGAATTCGATGACGAATACATCTCTAGTGACGTAAATCCTTTTTTTGATGAGGTGTTAGAGAACATCGAGAGTAAGGACTCTTATGTTTCTAACCTTGATGAGCTGACTTTGCTTGTCACACCTCTTTCTGATTTTAATGAGGATGAATGTTTCGACCCAGATGGCGACGTTGACGAGATTGAGCTTCTACTTCACCGTGATCTGTCTACTCATAAGATAAGTGTTGCTTCCATTCTCGAGGGGATCACCGATGAACCACCTCTCGAAGAGAATTATAATTTATTTGATTTGGAATCTAAAGAGACTGAATGGAAGAAGATTTTGTACGATGCTCCAATTGATGATTTGATGACCGAGGACAAAGTTTTCGACCCCGGAATTTGGGAGATAACTTTTTCTCCAACATATGTGAAATTACCCTTTGAGGATCGCCATTATCTTTCCCTCACATATGTTATCCGAAGTTTTCTTCCTTATTTCACCTATCCGGTGGAATCTCCTTTTCTTCTCTCCTTTGGGAGTGAAGATACCATTTTTGACCCTAACATTCCCGTTTTTAGTCTTGAGCCGGTGGTATCTCATCAGAGTGGAACTTTCATGTGCTTCAATGTTTATCTAAACATCTTGAATGAAATTCCGATTGAGATTTGCTCTTCCACATGTTTCGTTTCTAATATATCAATAATATGAGGGAGAGTCAATCTAGAGACTCGCACAAAAACAAGCGCTTCTCGGGAGGCAACCCGTGTCTTTTCTTCTTTCTATTTTCTTAATAAATAAGTGTGTGATTTTATAGCCCAAGTGTGGGGGCGTGCTTCTTTCTATGGTATGTGGTTCCGTTTTTGCAGGATTCCTTAAGATCATGAAGACCCGTGCTTGTTTTCAATCCTCCAATCGCCCGGTCTTCGATCTTCTGCTTATTTTGGAATCCTCAATCCTGATCATGTATATATATTGTGTTTCCCCTTTCACACTTGGAATTTTTTGCATTTGCCTTTTTCGTTCCTAATTGTGGGGGTAAAACCCGATGCTTTTGAACATTGAGGCCAATGTTCCATTCTAAGTGTGGGGGGATTTCTGCCGAAATATGATCTTACCTGTGCCTATATGTGTTCCCACGCAACCCCGTTTTGACCAAAATTTTAAATTTTTTTATTATTTTATTATGATATATATATAAAAAAATAATAATAAAAAATAAAAAATGATGAAAATATAAAATTATATAAATAAGTAGGCCCGTAGAATTAGATAGCTTTTGACTTGACCGAGTTTTAA
>BQNB010066261.1:0-34630 GCA_026074375.1 Tanacetum coccineum
GTTTTTGTTGGAGGCAACCTGGTCTCTTTGAAGAGTAAGAAACACAATGTTGTATCCCGATCTAGTTCAGAGGCCGAATATAGAGCTAAGGTACAAACTACTTGTGAGCTTATATGGTTGGGTAATTTAATACGTGAGATTGGTTTTCCTTAATCTAAACCCATTAAGATGTAATGTGATAACCAGGCAGCTATCTACATTGCCACCAATCCCGTGTTTCATGAAAGGACAAAGCTTATAGTGGTTGATTGTCACTTTACTCGCGAGAAGTTAGAAGATGGAACAATCACAACTCCTCATATTAGAACCGAAAGTCAATTAGCAGACGTCCTTACTAAAGCGCTCCCTGAAACTCGTATTAATTTTATTTGTAACAAGCTGGGCATGATCAACATATATGCACAGCTTGAGGGGGAATGTTAAAATATGTATTAGGGTCGGGCCCAACCCATTAGGTTAACTTACCATAGTGTCAAAGCTACATGTATCTTATATATACCTATGTATTCTCTATACAAGAAATCACTAGAAATACAATACTATTTCACTATTCATTACAGTATGTTTTCTAAGGTCTAAAGGTTAAGAGAATATTATTTTTGTGTTTTTATAATTTTTTAGAAAGCAAGTAAAATCTCGAGTTTGAAGAGGGGGTTGATTAAACTAAAAATCTAAACTACTCCTAATTATGCAGAAAAGTAAATTGATGGAAAAACTCGTATGGTTAAACAAACGTGTTTACCTAATCATGCACTACTCCCTAGTTATTTTCTCTGATTTTATTTCCCGTAACCCTTGTTAATGTAATATGTAAGTATTCCCTAATTTAGCAGCGGGTTGGTCAAGTACGCTATCTACATGACAACCTAAACGGTGGTTACCTATAAACACCGGTCACGTCCAATAGTAAATTCACGTGCAATAAATGCCTAATTCGGAATCTACCCCAAGGTGATCTAGATATGAAGATCTAGTCACAGGTATCCTCTAACCTAATCGTGCTTCCTTAGACGTCTATGCTATGACATGAAGATCAAAAAGCTAGTTTTCTAAAGCCTAACGCGCACACGATTAACAAGAAGCAATAATAAAAGAGAATTGACAATTAAGTTTCATGCAATCTTAAGCAAACACATATAGATTTAGCGAAGCATGTTAATTGAAAGCAAAGAATGATTAATCAAACCAATATAACTACTACTAAAGTTCATCCCGTTTTCCACCACAAAATATGAAAAATAAGGTTTGTATATATAGGAAATCGGTCCTGATGGTGTCACTAGGGTTTCCTGATGCCGTCAGCCCACCGAATCTTCTATGCGATTCTCTTTGTCGGCTAGTGTGACGTCGTCACTCTTCATGTTGACACCGTCACCATGCAATCCTGACGACGTCAGTAGTAAATTCTTACACCGTCTCCACGACATGATAAATCACAACTAGGATTAAAAATCCCACTTTCTGGGCACTTTTGGTGAAGGCGTCAAAAAGAAAGTCACAAGCTTGAAGTGTTGTGCTTTCCCGAATCGAACCCAAGTCATGTGCTTTTCCTCCAAATGCTTCCCAAATGCTAAAACATCACAAAGAAATGATTGAGTATAATATTTGGGCATATTTGCATGATTTTGGGGGTTAAATGCTCTGAATAAGTGTATAAAATGACACCTCATCAAATACCCATACACTTGAGATTTGCTTGTCCTCAAGAAAATAGGCTTTTCTACCTAGGAAATAGCAAAGTCAAGGGCATTTAACCTACTCAATAAAGATAGTTTATGGCACAACCGCTTTAACCTCGTAATTAAAAGCACGGAAATTATATACTAGCACCTCACATAAGTGTTTAGATTTTCTCTTTTACTCGGTGTGATAATGAATTATAAAAATATAGGAAACTGGAAAAATAAACACTCACTACGTGTTAGAGTATATATATTACCATAAGCTTGATAAAGGATCAAAACCTCTATCACTTTGGCTTAAACACCTAGGAATTGCTATCAAAGAGGTCTTTTAAAGGGTTGTAATGTAAGGTGTAGGGTAAAGGAAACACAGTTAGGGATAGTAGAGGAAATTTACTGGTGGTAAGCTAATTATCTACAAGAATTTATGTAAAAGGCATTGCTAAGTCAAGACTCGACAAAAAATAGGACAAATATACACAACTATACATCAAACTCTTTTTTTTGACTCTTAGTTGACATAAACACTAGCAAGATGGAAGCCCGTATATTCTAACATCATTTTTTGCCCTTTTATATACATTTTTGCCCTGCTATCTGCTTAAAATAAAATAAATATACATAACTTGGAGTTTATAACGGCACCCATACACTTGAGTTTTTAATACTTAAAAATAAATTTAATTCATTAGTATTGTAACACCCCCATTTTTACATATAGCAGCGGAAGCTAATCTGGAGTATTACTTCATGGAAACAACAATCATAATCATAGAAAATGACCCAAAAGAGACGTTTGTTCAAAAAATACGTTATCATTCATTTCAAATCAGAGTTTTACAAAGGCAGGTCCCAAAATCTAGTTACATACAATGTGAATGATAACAGGTTTTAGCCATCTTCGAGTCCATGCCACTCCATGCCATAAGTTGCTCATTTACCTGAGATAAACATGCATAAAAAGGGTCAACACAAAGGTTGAGTGAAATTCATAGGTTTATAATAAAATGGTTGAAATTATGTTGTTATACACCCATAAGTGGTAATAACTGCAATGAATATAATTATTATAGAAAACAATATTATTGCCCTAAGCTTATGAATCACATATTTTTTTTTTTTTTGGGTAAAAGGGATATGAATCACATATTTAAACTCAATAGAACCGGGAATCTTTACCAGGAGATATATTGGGAGTCACTACCTAAGGAGATTACTTTGATCTATTATCAAAGAGAGATTTGGATGAGATTTTACCCAAAGAGATATTGGAGATATACCAAGAGTTTATTGGGAGATATTACCCTAGAGATATTAGTGTTTTACCCTAAAAAGATACTTTATGTATTTAAGCATATATATTAGGGTAGAAATAGTTTTAGAGCTTAAACAATTATAATATAATAATATTAAATGCTTGAAAAACTATTCAATTATCGAAAAAATACACTTGCATTCGGGTTTTATAGTAGATATCACAGGTTTATAAAGCAGTGAGATTATGAATCATTAAGTTTTTGGATAGTATCACATTGTTATAAGGATAACGAGTATACAAAGAGTCTTTTGTAAAGCGTGTATCCCCCTCGCGGGTTTATAAAAACATTAAAAGATTGAAAGCGAGGCTATGAACTCATGATATGTAGATGAATGAAATATTCTCAATAAAAGCTGACGTCCTTATCACAATTCTTAACAGGGATGGTTTTGATATAGAAAAGATTAGTAAACAGCTCACGTCACGCAATGAGTAAATTTGTTGAGTCTTTAGGACGCTTGTATCTTAGAAATTTTGTTCGAGAGTCTATATTGTTATGAGGTTGATTGGAAAAAAAATAGTTTGGAATTATTGTTCACCGTTCGGGCCATCATAATTCAGAGTCTTTTCAGTAAATGTTTGAGGAAGCTAGGGCACTTTAATTCTAAAACCAACAACTCAGTCAGAATGTATTACAAGATGAAAACCCTTTTAATATGAAAAGTGCAAGATAAACGAGTTCTACAAAGAGTATTGTAATACGATATAATCGGTTTTAAGTGTTTGAATTAATTATATGGAAATGTTAAGACATAAGCCGTTAATTAAAAGTTATGTCTAGTGAAGGTTTAAAACCATGATATTATCTTTTTCACATGGAACATTTTGACCTTGAGTTAGAAAAGTGGCAATCTGTACCCTCGGAGTTTGCACTTTTACGACTTTGTCTTCACTTCAAAAGAATATACTAAGTAAACCTTGTACTGTTGAAAAAGTGAATAATAGGACCCCTATAGATTAACTTTGATAAAATGACATATTCAGCACTTCTAGTTATTAATTTCGAAGAAAGTTAACGATTCTATACCCCTTGCATGGATTATAATTACAAAACATGTCCAAATTGCCATGCAAGCTTATGTTAACATTTCAATAGACATTTATAAGTTATATTAAACTAAAATATGAAGATTTAACATAGCGCAAGTTTAAATTAACGATTCGTTAAGCTAGGAAGTAAAACGGGTCAAATTAGGGTTTTAAAACATAAATGCGCGGGTTTTAAGTTTAAATTCCTTCAATAATCAATAAAGTGGTTATTTTAACATTAGTTAAGCATGCTAGGATAGATTATAACAACATTTAACTATTATAACATTTAGTTTTAAGAAAAACATAAAATTAGGGTTTCGGATGTACGGTTTTGGATCAAAAAGGTATAACACATAGGTTTTTGAGTTCAAAGCCTTATATTATGATTTTAGCATGATCATATGAACATTATAAAGGTATAAATACAGAATATAAGCTTAGAGAACTTGGTCTTGAGCTTAGAGCTTAAACGGGTCAGAATCGGGACTTTTAGCTCCGTATGCCTAGAATAACGAATCTCGGGCTTCGTTTATTTGTTTCTTTTGCTTCCTTTCTGTACTTGAGCCTTCTTAAGACCTCTTAGGATCTATTGGAGCAAAGGATTGCTTTGATATAAGGGTTATAGAGGAGCAAGTGGGGGATGAAGAAAAATGAAGTGTTATGGTTCCTATTTATAGGTGAAATGATCTTGGTGACCAAGGTAAGCTTATGATCTGAGTTAGGACTTGTGTAAGGGATATAGGGTGATGAGGATGGTCTATAGGAGGTGTTGGTTAAGCTAGAAACTAGCCTTGAGGTGTTGGCTTTCTTTGGTGATGCCGTGGCTAGAAAAGAAAGAACAAGAGAGCATGTGATCAATTTTTAACTATAAATGAAGTAGATATTTGTTTGAGGTGATTGTAAGCTTCTTAGGAATGAAGTATCATGGTCATCAAGGTGCTTGATTGCAAGAAAAACTTTCAAATTGGGTCAAAATGCAAAGGTTTTGATTTCGGGCGGTTCTTATGGCTCAATTGGGTTTTCAAGCTTTGAATTTCATGAATCTTGATTAGCATATAGGTTACTGATCCTAAGACTTATATTAAGGATTATAATAAAATTTGATTGGGTGGTTTGGGTTAAAATGGGTAGAATTGACGTAAACGGAGTCAAAAAGTTACATTAGTGGGCATAATTCGGGTTTTCTTAGTTTTATTTTTGTACTTGTTGTTAATATGGTGAAAATGATGATGGAAGTGATTGCGGAATGTTTCATTTATGTTATTACAACTTATTTAAGTATTGGTGTATGTTTACAATGGATAAAAACAAAGAAACGGGTCATAGTGTAGTATTTAGCTCGGGTTAGGGTTTCTGAGTTTTGAGTTAGGGTTTTAAGAGTAAAAATGTGTATGAAAGTTTATGAATAGAATAATTAGGGTTTACACATTGTATATTGAGTGTAGTAGCTTGTACATAAGTGATGGTGAAGAAATTAGAATGAAAAAGGCGGTAAAACAGTTATTTTAGATGTCATGCTTAATGACTTGTACATTGTGCTTTGATAACTTGTACTTGACTTAGAGGGAGTTTAAATTTCAAATGAGATGTTATGTTACTTGTATATATACTTTAGTAGCTTGTACATTCACTTTAGATATTAACCTTTCATGGAATTTAGGGTTTAGAGGCTCTATGATACGGTTATTTAAGCCGTTTTGATATAATTGCAAATTGGTACAATTTAGGAATATGTACTTTTGTACATAAGGATATGATGCTATTGCCTTGAATATTGTGAAGTTTGCTTGACATATATAAAGACAGGATTGTCATAGATAGGTTGCGTGAGCTCGTCTACTTTAGTTATGTAAGTTACATGACCACCTGAGATATTGACAATGCAAGTAAAGCGAAAAATTTCCCCGTATAATTGTGATCATAGTAAAATAGGTTTTGCATTTGATGAAAATTCTTGGGTTGTTATAGTCTCTACCCCTTACAGAAATCTCGTCCCGAGATTTAATTGAAAGTTATAGTGAATAGATGTAGGTACTAGCATGGATATGATTTTTATGTTAGGTTAATCAAGGTTAAAGTCACGTGTGTGATGCATTTATATTTATGTTGGACACATAATTTAATTATCTTTTCACACGTTTATTATTTCAAGACTTTCACCTCTTGATGACAGCCAATAGAATTTCTTCAGATCCTGATAGAACCTAGGTAGATGAAATACTTCGATTTACAAAACCTGTGGGTTATAGGCCTACCATGCTTTTGCTGCGCTACTGTGATCGTAAAGAATCGTTATTCATTAACCTTTAGAAGTCAAATCGAAATAAGGAATGCTATCCCAAGTTTTTGTCTAAACTTTTCATACTAGTGGTATGAAATATTGACTTTGTATAGATTTCTTGTGTGTTTCCTTGTTATTATGTTGCAAGGAATATAACAGAAAAATTTTAGAATACGGATGATCATAAGAACGAGGTAATGTCAAGGAATGATTATGAATTTGTAGAGAGTTGCTAATCACGTGAGCTACAAATTTTTGAACTGAACGGATGATGCAGTTTAATGAAGTAATAATGAAAGGATTAAGGAATGTTTGTCCAAAGGATAGAAAGAAACTTGTTTGACATATGTTATCTACTTTAGCTATTTATTTCTAATTTGTCACTTACAAAAAAAAGAAGCTGTTCAATCCTTGTAACTGAGATTTTATAAATTCATAGTTAGAGTTTATAACTTTCCTTAATTCAATGAAGAAGTGATCTAATATCATTCATAAGAGTGATTAAAATCATATTACCTAAGATAAACACGATATGGTAATGTGTAGAAAATGAATTGTTAGATTAAGAGATGTGATTGTTATGCGCCATATAATCAGGATATAATTTTTGTTGCAAGGTATGAGTCGAGTTTCCAGCGTTATTGAACATAATAGAATCGATGGAATTTGGAAAATAATGTCAAAATTTTGACTATCACAGATAAACAAATGTAACGGATCATCAGTTTTATTATTTTCATGGATAACTTTACATATCTTACATCACCGAAACTCTAAGAGTATTGATACTTATGCTACGTGTCTTGGGAGTAGGTTAGGATTCTAGATAAAATAATGAATAACAATGATTGTAGCTTGGTGTTTGGGGTTTATGAAGTGGGGTTTTAGATGATCCTATATGTAACTGGTGTGCGAACCTAAGTTCCTCAAGAGTTGTTTTCAGCGGTTGATCTTATGTCTTTGGTCAGATGACCTACTTTGTTGCAAGTCCGACACTTGACACTGCAAGCTCCTGTGTGATGTAGGGTGCATCTTGTACATAAAGGAAGGTTTCCATGGCATTTTAGGAGGATAAGTCCTAACGGTTTTGTCTTTCCTTTTTGCTGGTGATGGTAATCATTGTTATGGGCGTTATTGTTTATGGTTATTCTGGGTAGTTATTTTTGTTGATGTAATTGTTGGAGTGGTTATTGTTGTTGCGATCATTGGAGGTAGGTAGTTGTCTTTGTCATGGATTATTGGGTATAGTTGTTGTTGTTGGTGGTGTTCTTTATATCAAACTTTTTTTATCGTTTTGTGATTATTGGTTTTTTGCACAGAATTACGCTTTAATTATTTGGTCCATTAGTCTGTGAGCTATGTTGGTGGGTTCTTCTAGAGTCTGAGGTCTTTGAAGCTGGAACGTTTCTTCAATGCTTGCGGGTAGTCCACCGATGCAAGATTCCATAGGTTTCTCAGTGTTTGGTACCATATTCGTGCTTAAAACGGCTAATTTCCTAGAATCTTCTAATATGTCTTGAGATATCACTTCATTTACAGTCAGACCATTAAAATTTCATCTTCGTTTTCTTGATCTCCAGTTGCGAGGACAATACTTGTACGTTTTAGCCTTTTTAATCTCAGACAGGTGATTTGATTAGCTTGCTCTATTCCCATAGGCTGGGCATATGCATTCCACCAGGACAAGGCATCATCAGTTAAAGTACCAGTAGCAAATGTCACTCTGTCTTCCTCGGCACACTTGCTACGAGAAAATACTGATTCAGTACGTTCAAACCAGCGGATGAGGTCAACAGCTCCTTCCGTACCATTGAAGTAGAAAGGTTGACAGTTTATGAATTCTTTGTAGTTTCCTCTTTTTGCTACAGGAATTTCTCTAGGTCTAGTGTTCCTATTGGGATTGCTAGCACTTGCCATGGCAGCAGTCTGTGCTTCCAGGGCTGCAGTAAAATCAGCAATCAGTTGCCGGATGGCATCCAAAGTTATGGCTGGTGTTTCAGATGTTGATGTCCTTTTGGGAGGCATTCTATCAACACAAGATAACACATAATAAGAATGATATCCTAAGTTATAAAAGAGAATGTGATGTTTAAAATGCTTAAAGAGAAATGCTTATTTTTGAATTTTTAAGCACTTAGAGGTTATGATAAAGACGGAGATAATGATGTAAATGGTGGAAATGATGATGAAAGAGCGATAAGTTGGAAACAATAAGATACGAAACGGGATTGCCTTTATAAAATAAATTGCTTCTTACTGTACATAGTCAGATTTGACAAGCGTTTTTATTTATACAAATTCTATGGCTAGGATAAAGTTATAACTATTCTAAGAGTTTGTTGATTCTGAGCCGATAGTATGCATCTAAAGATCATCTGATTGTTTGGTGTGAGCTTGATTTTCTCAATGTTTTGTTCGAAGTTGGAAATTTATAGTAAAGGAAATGCATATTATCATTTGACCTAATGTTTTTTGATGTTTGATAATTGAAGTACGGATTTTCTTGAGTTCGGTCTTTAGTTCGTCACTATTCCTTCGTATGATCATTCTATCAATACGTCCTTCCTCCATTTTCTCGATGTGGTGAAGATAGAGTTCATCTAAGTAATTCAAAATATCTTTGATTTGTCCCTCATGATGTTTCAGATACATCTTAATTGAACATTTTCCTATTTCAAATATCTGAGGTGGGGTAGGAGTATAAACTGAGGAAGATGGTGATACCAAATTACGGGTTTGATTCCGAGATGGATTAGATAACGTAGTTGAGGAAGAAGATGGGGAACATATTCGTTTCTTAGGTGGTAATAGTTTTTCAGGAATAAAGAAATATCGAGGATTAAATAGTAGTGATGGTGGTAATATCGGAGATGGAGTCAAAATAGCTGGTGAAGTAATAGGATCTGGTGATGAAATAGGTAATTCCTTAGTATGAAATGCTTGTACGTCCTTCAAATAAGTATTATTGTAGAAAGCTGAGAAAACACATTTAACTTTTGGTGGATTATATTTTATTGTAGAGTTTGCCAAAAAAAAACGGGGTTCGGGGGGAGGGTTAAAAGAATACTTTCGATGAAGTGAAGAATAATCGATGGAGGGGACGCAGTATAGTTAGATTGCTTCATAGAGGAAAAAGCATCCTAAATATCAAAAGTAGAGCGATTGGGAGAAGACATCGTTCTGTTAACAACCTAGTTGTAAATAACATAAGTGATTTATGGTATAATATAGTGTAATAGTTATGTATCTTTACATACTGATCCAGAATGCTAAGGAACGGGAGGATTTGATGGCTAGAAAAGATATGTTGGTATAGTTAAAAAGGGGGGGGGTTTTTTGACCTTTTTCTCTATAAACCATGGCGTGATACAATCTGTAAACACCCATTTTGACATATAGCTGGGGAAGCCTTAATTGGGTATTACTTCAAGGAAACAAACAATCATATAGAGAAAAGACTAAAGGCTGTTTGTGCAAAAAATACATTATTATTATTTCAACTCGAGTTTTACAAAGGAGGTCCAAAATCTAGTGACATACAACGTGACTGATAACCGATATCTAGTATCTTCGAGTAATGCCACTCCATGCCATATAAGTTTGCTAAATTTACATGGGGAGCGAAACATGCATTAAAAAGGGTCAACACACAAGGTTGATTGAAATTTATAGGTTTATAATTAAAATGGTTGAAATTATATTGTTTATACACCCAATAAGTGGTAATAACTTGCAATGGTGTATAATTATTATAAAAACAGTATTATTGCCTAAGCTTATGAATCACAACTTTTAAATCAATAGAAACCAGGACCTTACCAAGAGATATATTGGGAGTCACACCTACTAAGGGATATCTTCGATCTACTATCCAAAGAGATATTGGGAGATATTACCCAAAGAGATATTGGGAGATATTACCCAAAGAGATATTGGGAGATATTACCCAAAGAGATATTAGGAGTTATTACCTAAAAAGATACTTTCTGTATATAGGCAATACTATTTCAGGGGTAGCCTTAGTTTAAAAGAACACTTGAATCATGGTTTATAGTAGATAACACAGGGTTTATTAAAGATGTGAGATTCATGAACTATTAAGTCTTTGAAAAAGTAATCACCTTGTTATAAGATACGCGTAGGCAAAAGAGTTGGTAAAAGCATGTATCCTGCGGGTTATTAAAACATCAAAGATTGAAAAAGCAGGCTATGAACTCACCTGATATGTAGATGTAATAAATATTCCAAATGAAAAGTGAAGACCTTATCATAATTTAACAAGGAAGGTTGATTTAGCAAATGGTGGTAAACAGCATCGGGGGTACGCATGAGTAAATTATGTGAGTCTTAGGATAGATTGTACTCTAGCAACTTTGGTTCAGAGGTTAATTCTTGTTATGTGTTTATTGGAAAGTTTGGATATTATAGTATCACCGTTCTGGGCCATCATAATTCAGAAAGTGTCATTCAGTAAAGTTATTGAGGAGCTATGGGAACTATTAAATCTTAAACCCAACAACCTCAGTCAGAACGTAATACAAGATGAAACCTTAATATGAGCTCCTGTATTGTGATCCGATTAATCAGTTTTAAGTGTTTAGATTAATATCTGGAAATGTTAGCACGTCAAGCGTTTAATTAAATTTATGTTTGTAGGTTTTAAACAAGAATTTTATACTTTTTCAAAATCAGTTATTTTAGATCCTTGAGGTAGAAAAGTGGCAAAATTACCCTCGAAGTCTGCACTTTTAAGACTCTTTGGTCCTTCACTTTAAAGATATAATGTAAACCTTGTATTTGAAATAGTGACATAATAGACCCCTATAGTTATAACTTTGAGAAAATGACATATTCAGCCCTACTAGTTATTAATTTTCACGATAGTCTACAAGTTATTTCCTTGCATGGATTATAATTACAATAACATGTCCAAAATTGCCATGCAAGCTTATTTTAACATTTCAATAGACATTTATAAGTTATAATAAACTAAAATATGAAGTTTTAACACAACGCAAGTTTAAATTAACGATTCGTTAAGCTAGGAAGCAAAACGGGTCAAATTAGGGTTTCAAAACGTAAACGCGCGGGTTTTAAGTTCAAATTCCTTCATTAATCAATAAAGTGGTTATTTTAACATTAGTTAAGCATGCTAGGATAGATTATAACAATATTTAATCATTATAACATTTAGTTTTAAGAAAAACGCGAAATTAGGGTTTCGGGTGTACGGTTTTGGATCAAAATGGAAAATGAGCATGAATTGAGTTATGAAACTTTAACAAGAGTATATTTAGGATCATATGAACATTATAAGAGTGTAGGAGCAGAAGTAGAATCCTTAGAACCTGGGTTTGAGCTTATAGCTTAGAAACGGGTCGAAATCGGGACTTTTAGCTTCGTACGCCTAGAATAACGACTCCCGGGCTTCGTTTCTTGGTTTCTTTTGCTTCCTTTCTGAACTTGAGCCTTCTTAAGATCTCTTAGGATCTATTAGAGCAAAGGATTGCTTCTATGTAAGGGTTATAGAGGAGGAAGTGGGGGATGAAGAAAAATGAAGTGTTATGGTTCCTATTTATAGGTGAAATGATCTTGGTGACCAAGGTAAGCTTATGATCTGAGTTAGGACATGTGTAAGGGCTAGAGGGTGATGAGGATGGTCTATAGGATGTGTTGGTTAAGCTAGAAACTAGCCTTGAGGTGTTGGCTTTCTTTGGTGATGCCGTGGCTAGAAAAGAAAGAACAAGAGAGCATGTGATCAATTTTTAACTATAAATGAAGTAGATATTTGTTTGAGGTGCTTGTAAGCAGCTTAGGGATGAAGTAGCATGGTCATCAAGGTGCTTGATTGCAAGAAAAACTTTCAAATTGGGTCAAAATGCAAAGGTTTTGATTTCGGGTTCATTAGGGCTCAATTAGGGTTTTCAAGCTTGAATTTCGTGTATACTTGATTAGGAATGATAGGTTACTGATCCTAAGACTTATATTAAGGATTATAATCAAAATTTGATAGGTGGTTTGGGTTAAAATGGGTAGAAATGAGTAAACGGGTCAAAAGTTACAATTAGGGCACAATTAGGGTTTTCTAGTTTTATTTCTTGTACATTGTTGTTAATATGGTGAAATGATGATGGAAAGTGATTGAGAATGTTGTAATTTATGTTATTACAACTTATTTAAGTATTGGTTTAGGTTTACAATGGATAAAAATGAAGAAACGGGTCATGGTTTAGTATTTTGCTCGGGTTAGGGTTTCTGACTTTTGAATTAGGGTTTTAAGAGTAAAAATGTGTATGAAAGTTTATGAATAGAATAATTAGGGTTTACACATTGTATATTGAGTGTAGTAGCTTGTACACAAGTGATGGTGAAGAAATTAGAATGAAAACGGAGGTAAAACGGCTATTTTTAGATGTCATGCTTAATGAATTGTACATTGTGCTTTTAAGGACTTGTACTTTACATGGAGGGAGTTTATATTTCAAATGAAATGTTATATTACTTGTATATATGCTTTAGTAGCTTGTATATTCACTTTAGATATTAACCCTTCATGGAATTTAGGGTTTAGAGGTATATGATAACGGTTTAAAGCCCGTTTTGATATAACGTTGCGAATAGTACATTATAGGAATAATGTACTTTGTAATAAGGATATGATGATATTAACTTGACATATTGTGATGTTTGCTTGACATATATGAAGACAGGATGACATAGGTAGGTTGCGTGAGCTCGTCTACTTTAGTTATACTGAGATATTGACAATGCAAGTAATGTAATAAAGCGAAAAATTTCCCCGTACAATTGTGATAATAGTAAAATAGGTTGATGAAAATTCTTGGGTTGTTATAGTCTCCACCCCTTACAGAAATCTCATCCCGAGATTTAATTGAAAGTTATAGTGAATAGATGTAGGTACTGGGCATGAATTTGATTTTTTTATGTTAGGTTAATCAAGGTTACAAGTCCACGTGTGTGATGCATTTATAATTATGTTGTACACCATAATTATAATTACTTCCTTTCACACGTCTACTTATTTTCAAGACTATACCTCTTGATGATAGCCAATAGAATTTCTCCAGATCCTGATAGAACCTGGGTGAAATACTTTGATTTACAAAACCTGTAGGTCATGGGCCTACCATGCTTCTGCTACACTACTGTGATTTTAAAGAATCGTTATTCATTAACCTTTAAAAGTCAACATTGAATAAGAATGCTATCACAAGTCTTTGTCAAAATTTTCATACCTAGTGGTATTGAATACATTAGGAATTGTATATATTCTTGTAATGTTCCTTGTTATTTATGATTGAGATTATAACAGAAAATTGTAGAATACGGAGATCATGGACTGAGTATTGTCAAGGTATGTTATGATATTTGTAAGAGAGTTCTAATCATGTGAGATACAGATTTTCGAAATGAACAGATGATGAAGGTAATAATGAAAATAAAGGTAATAATGATAATGATTAAGGGATTGTTTGTACAAAGAATTGAAAGAAACTTGTTTGTACGTATGTTTATTATCTTAAGCTACTTATTTTTAATTGTCATTACACAATAGGAAGCGTTGAAACTCCTTGTAACTGAGATTTTATAAATATTCAATCGAAGAAGTGACCTAATGCATTTCACAATGATGATCTAAATCGTCTTACTAAGCATAAAAACACGATTTGGTAATGTGTAGAAATGATATGTTCATGATTGTTAGATAATATTGAGATGCTGATTGTACTGTCGACTTCATATATATGAGGATGATTAATTTATGTTTTAAAGGTATGAGGAGAGTATTCAGAGTTGAACATGATAGAATTGACGAGTTTTGATACCACCAGATAACAAGATGTAACGGAATTATCACTTTATTAATTCATGGATAACTTTACATATGAAACTCTAAAAGAGTTGATACTTATGCTTCGTATCTCGTAGCAGGATTCTAGAATAAAAGTAACAAATGACAAGGATTGTAGCTTGATGATTGGGGTTTTCAAATTGGAGAAGATTCTAATGAAACTTGAATATCCTCAAGAGTTGTTTCTAGGGTAGAAATCCTAAAGTAAACAAAATTAAACTCATCAGTAAGTATGTTTTCCTGTGGCCCTGTTGTTTGCTTTTGAGCACCGATTCGCATAATGTCCTTTCTTTCCACAGGCATTACAAGTTATGCATACCGTTTGTAGATTAGTTCTAGTGGTTGAACTTTTGTTTCTGCAGTTCTTGGTCAGATGTCCTATCTTGTTGCAAGTCTGACACTTGACAGTTGAAGGACCTATGTGATGTAGGGTGTATCTTTCACACAAAGGACAATTTCCAGTATACCCATTGGTGGCAGTATAAGTCTTGAAGGTTTCTTGCTTCCTGTTCTGCTGGTGGTGGTGATCATTGTTACGGTTGTTATTGTTATAGTTATTCTGATAGTTGTTGTTGATGATGTTTCCCTTATCCTTAAGCTTTCGTTTACGGTCATTAGCTTCTTGCACAGAATCATGCTTTATTATTTGATCCATTAATCTCTAGGCTATGTTGATGGCTTCCTCCAAAGTTTGAGGCTTTGAGGTAGTAACGTTTCCTTCAATACTTCTAGGTAATCCATTAATGAAGACTTCCATAAGTTTCTCGTCATTTGGTACCATGTTTGGGCATAAGACGGCTAATTCTTGAAATCTCCTAATGTAAGTCTTAAGATCATTTCCTTTCACAACCAAGTTGTAAAATTCGTCTTCCATTTTTTTGACTTCAGTTCGAGGGCAATACTTATCGGTTAAGAGTCTTTTAAATTCGGTCCAAGTGATTTGATTGGCTTGATATATTCCAATAAGTTGAGTATATGAATTCCACCAAGACAGGGCATCATTAGTTAGAGTACCAGTAGAAAATGTCACTCTGTCTTCCTCGGCACACTTGCTACGAGAAAACACCAATTCAGTACGTTCAAACCAGCGGATGAGGTTAACAGCTCCTTTCGTGCCATTGAAGTAGAAAGGTTGACAATTTATGAATTCTTTGTAGTTTCCTCTTTTTGCTACCGGAATTTCTCTGGGTCCAGTGTTCCTATTAGGATTGTCGGTATTTGCCATTGATGCAGCTTGTGCTTTCAGAGCTGAGGAAATGCCATCATTAATTAGTTGCCGGATGGCAGCTAAAGTTATGGCTGGTGTTTCAGATGTTGACGTCCTTTTGGGAGGCATTCTATCAACAAAAGATAACACGTAATAAGAATGATATCCTAGATATATAGACATTGTGATGCTTAAAATGCTTACAAGAGAATGTTACTTTTTTTGAATTTTTAAGCACTTAGAGGTTATGATAAAGACGGAGATAATGATGTAAATGGTGGAAATGATGATGAAAGAGCGATAAGTTGGAAACAATAAGATACGAAACGGGATTGCCTTTATAAATAACTTGCCTTCTTACTGTACATAGTCAAGATTTGACAAGCGTTTTTATTCATACCACACATCCCATGGCTAGGATAAAGCTATAACTATTCTAAGAGTTTGTTGATTCTGAGCCGGTAGATAACATCCTAAAGATCCTCCTGATCTGTTTGGTGACGAGCTTGGATTTTCTCAATGATTTGTTCAAGATTGGAAATTCTATAGTAAGCAAAGGCAATCTTATCCTTTTGCCCTAACTGCTTCTTTTGAAGTTTGATAATCTGAGTACGGATTTTCTTGAGTTCGGTCTTTAGTTCGTCACTATTCCTTCGTATGATCATTCTATCAATACGTCCTTCCTCCATTTTCTCGATGTGGTGAAGATAGAGTTCATCTAAGTAATTCAAAATATCTTCGATTTGGTCCACTCAGTGTGTTTCAGATACATCTTAATTGGACATTTTCCTATTTCAAATATCTGAGGTGGGGTAGGAGTATAAACTGAGGAAGATGGTGATACCAAATCACAGGTTTGATTCCGGGATGAATTAGATAACGCAGTTGAGGAAGAAGATGAGGAATAGATTTGCTTCTTAGGTGGTAATAGTTCTTCAGGAACAAAGAAATATCGAGGATTAAATAGTAGTGATGGTGGTAATATCGGAGATAGAGTCAAAATAGCTGGTGGAGTAATAGGATCTGGTGATGAAATAGGTAATTCCTTAGCATAAATTGCTTGTACGTCCTTCAAATAAGTATTATTGTAGAAAGATGAGAATACCGGTGGAATCATATTATCGTTAGAGTTTTCCGAAGAGTTAAAAGAATTGCTTCCTGATGAAGCTGAGAAATAATCCGATGAGACCGAAGTATAGTTAAGAATATTCATAGAGGAAAAAGCATCCTCAATATTGGAAGTAGAGTGGTTGGGAGAAGACATCGTTCTGATAATAACCTAGTTTGTAAATAACATAATATAGTATAATAGTTATGTATCTTTACATATTGATCCGGAATGTAGTGGCACGGAGGACTTTGATGGCTAGAAAATAAATGTGGTTATAGTTAAGGTTTTAACCTTGTTCTCTATAACCATGGAGCTGATACCAATCTGTAACACCCCCATTTTTACAATATAGCAGCGGAAGCTAATCCGGGGTATTACTTCATGGATACAACAATCATAATTATAGAAAATGACCCAAAAGATACGTTTGTTCAAAAGATACGTTATCATTCATTTCAAATCAGAGTTTTACAAAGGCAGGTCCCAAAATCTAGTTACATACAATGTGAATGATAACAAGTTTTAGCCATCTTCGAGTCCATGCCACTCCGGGTCTATTTTGCTCAAAACTTGAGTATTAAAAAAAGTCTAAAGGTCAAACACAAGGTTGAGTGAAGTTTCATAGGTTCGATGAACAGTTTGAATAAAGTTTATGTGTTATAATTGTATCAAACCCAATTTATTATGAAAATGTTATTGTTATGGATCTTGGTCTTGTTATAATATTACCCGTTATTTTCTTTTTTCGTATAATTTGCAACGAATGCAATTATCATAGTAAAAGTGTATTACTGCGTTTATTGTATTGTTTGGTTGTTTGGTCATGTCTGTTATAGTTAGTCTGCGTCTAAGCTATGGCCCACAAGATTGACTAGCTGTATATATATACCAAAAAATGATGTGATTTTTATAAGATATAATGGCCCTCGGTGTAAGTACTTGCCATATACCTATGAAATTCAAATATAGTGTGTTTGGTTACTATCCGGCTAAACAATCAGGATTCGATAATTCCCGGATAGATCTATCAACAATATTCGAGTTCCACTGAAAGTGATTAATGGTCCATGATAAATGAGGGACTTTTAGCATATGTAAATTAGACAGTTGCTGTAAATAGGTTCGGATAGCATATAACTTGTAAAACACTTGTATTCTGTTTAAGCATGTATAAGTCTTTCGAAAAGTAATCACATTATTATAGATAAAACGAGTATGTAAAAGAGTTTGTAACAAGCATGTTCCCCCTCGCGGTTTTATTTATCATGTAATTAAGTAAGCAACGTTTGTACTTTACACTCGGATAGGTTAGATGTAATAAATATTCCAAAATAAAAGTTGACGACCTTATCATAATCTTAACTAGGAAATGTTGACATAGTAAAATGATAGTAAATAGCCACGTCATGCAACCTGAGTAAATATGTTGAGTCTTAGGAAGATTGTTACCCCCTAGAACTTTTAAGTTTTAAGAGTTATGAGTTTATTGAAGAGTTGGAATTATTGTATCCCACCCCAATTGTTCGGGCCAATCTTATTTCAGAGTCTTTCAGTAAACGTTTATTGAGATAGGGACTATTTATTCTATAAACCAACAACTCAGTCAGAACGTAATACCAAGATAAAACTCCTTAATATGAAGCTCCCTAGTATTGTGATACGAGAAGCGTTTTAATAAATATCTGGAAATGTTAAGCACGAGAAGCGTTAATTAAAGTTATGTCTTGTAATGTTTTGAATGTGTTTTTATACTTTTTCAAAATGTTACATTTTAGACCCTTGAGTTTGAAAAGTGGCAAAATATACCCTTGGGGTTTGCACTTTTACGAGTTTGGTCCTTCAAGTTTAAAAGATATACCAAGTAAACCTTGTACTTTGGAAAGTGACATAATAGACCCCTATAGTTATAACTTTGATAAAATGACATATTCAGCCCTTCTAGTTATTAATTTCAGAAAGTTACGATATATACCCCTTGCATGGATTATAATTACAAAACATGTCCAAATTGCCATGCAAGCTTATTTTAACATTTCAATAGACATTTATAAGTTATAATAAACTAAAATATGAAGATTTAACGCAACGCTGCTTTAAATAATGGTTCGTTAAGCTAAGAGCAAAAACGGGTCAAATTAGTGTTTTAACGTAATCGCGCGGGTTTTAAGTTCAAAAAAAAAAAAAAATTCCTTCATTTTAATCAATAAAGTGGTTATTTTAACATTAGTTAAGCATGCTAGGATAGATTATAACAATATTTAATAATTATAACATTTAGTTTTAAGAAAAACGCGAAATTAGGGTTTCGGGTGTACGGTTTTGGATCAAAATGGAAAATGAGCATGAATTGAGTTATGAAACTTTAACAAGAGTATATTTAGGATCATATGAACATTATAAGAGTGTAGGAGCAGAAGTAGAACATTCAGAACCTGGGTTTGAGCTTATAGCTTAGAAACGGGTCGAAATCGGGACTTTTAGCTTCGTACGCCTAGAATAACGACTCCCGGGCTTCTTTTCTTGGTTTCTTTTGCTTCACTTCTGTTCTTGGGACTTCTTAGGATCTATTAGAATTCATATTGAGCAAAGGATTGCTGCTATGATGGGTTATAGAGGAGGAAGTGGGGGATGAGTAGAAATGGAAGCATAACACTCCTATTTATAGTGTTTCAACCCTTAAAGGCCAAGGTTTCCTTATGATTCTGATTTAGGACGTGTGGAACAGCTAGAGGGTGATGAGGAGAGGCTATGAGATGAGTTGTATAAGCTAGAAACTAGCTTTGAGGTGTTGTCTTGCTCTTGTGATGCCGTGTGTAAACAAGGAAGAAAAAGAGACCATGTGGCCAATTTTTGTACCAAGAACATATAATATTTTTGTTATATCAGGTGGGTAAGCTTCTATGGAGCATGTGGGTGAGTCATGAGGTGCTTGATTGCAATGAAAAGTTCTAAAATGGGTCATTTTGCAAGATTATGGGTCGCGGGTCATTTAGGGCTTATTTAGGGTTTTCAAGCTTGTAATTCGTGTACATTTGATCAATAATGATGGATTAATGTTTTTAAGGATTTTATTAAGGATTAATAACAAGAATTGATAGGTGGTTCAGGATTAAAATGGGCGAAAATGAGTAAACGGTTCCAAAGTTCCAATTAGGGCACAATTAGGTTTTCTAGATTTATTTCTTGTACATTGTTATTAATATAGTGAAATGATAATGTAACGTGGTTGAAAATGTTGTAATTAATGTTATTACAACTTATTTGAGTATTGGTTTAGGTTTACAATGGATAAAAACGAAGAAACGGGTCATGGTTTAGTATTTTGCTCGGGTTAGGGTTTCTGACTTTTGAATTAGGGTTTTAAGAGTAAAAATGTGTATGAAAGTTTATGAATAGAATAATTAGGGTTTATACATTGTATATTGAGTGTAGTAGCTTGTACAGAAGTGATGGTGAAGAAATTAGAATAAAAACGGAGGTAAAACAACTATTTTTAGATGTCATGCTTAATGAATTATACATTGTGCTTTTAAGGACTTATACTTTACATGGAGGGAGTTTATATTTCAAATGAAATGTTATATTACTTGTATATATGCTTGAGTAGATTGTATATTCACTTTAGATATTAACCCTTCATGGAATTTAGGGTTTAGAGGTATATGATAACAGTTTAAAGCCCGTTTTGATATAACATTACGAATAGTACATTATAGGAATAATGTACTTTGTAATAAGGATATGATGATATTAAATTGACATATTGTGATGTTTGCTTGACATATATAATGACAGGATGACATAGGTAGGTTGCGTGAGCTCGTCTACTTTAGTTATACTGAGATATTGACAATGCAAGTAATGTAATAAAGCGATAAATTTCCCCGTACAATTGTAATAATAGTAAAATACGTTGATGAAAATTATTTGGTTGTTATATTCGTCCCTATGGTTAGGGCGAAATCACTACTTTTGTCCCTCGACTTTCATTTTTGCATTGTGAGTCCTTATAATGATTTTTCATAACACCACTCGTCTTTATAACTAAAATCTGAGGGACGAGGATAGTGATTTCGCCCAAACTACAGGGACGAACCATGTTAGTGATAAGGACGAATAGTGTTATGAAACTTAATTATAAGGACTCACAATGCAAAAATAAAAGTCGAGTTGCGAGAGTAGGGATTTTACCCAAACCACAAGGACGAACCATGTAATTCACTCAAAAAGAAAATTTACTATGTTTTTAAGTTTTCATTTAACATAAATGAAATGAAACAGAAGAAAAATGACAAAAAACTTCTTAACATTTTTCTTTAATTTTTTTTGTTCAAATATGGGCGGATTTAGACAGAACAAAACTACACGTACTCAGACTATTGAGTATATAATAACCAATATAACCTTCAGTATTTACTCATATTTGACTTTTGTAATAAAATGAACATGCTTAAAAGGGACATAAATGTAATTCTATCTTTTTCCTTTCTTTTCTTCCCAACTCGAAAACACAACGTTATCTATTTTTCTTTCATTTCATTTTACCTCGATAAAATGAAATAAAAAGAGTTAAGTACATAGATCGTCCTTGTGGTTGTTCCGAAATTGTAGGTTTCGTCCTAAAAGTTCGAAAATTACGTTGATCGTCCCTGTAGTTGTCCATTTTGAGTTGACCGGTCCTTTGTCCGTAACTCCATCCATTTTTCGTTATCTTTTTGTTTCGTCAGGGGTATTTTTGTCACTTCATATCAAATAGTTATTCTTAGGGACCAAACATGCAACATTGAGTATTAAACTTCCACCACCACCCACCACCCTCACCACCACCATCACCCACCATCGTCATCCACCAACTCAAACACCTGGTTTGTTCCTGTAACACAATGTAAAAAAGATATAGAGATGGTTTCATCCTTGACATGGTACGAGTATACGATGTTTCCTTTGTCGCCAAGAATATGTATATACCCCCTGATTCTGATGAGACAATTGCATGAGTGGCAAATAGTGGCGTTGAATCGGTGGAAAGTTCGACGGATATTATAGTTTCTTTAAGGTCATCCATTTCCTCCCGCACTTTATTATTCACGTTGAGTTTAAACAATTTCACATCACCAACTCAAAATTTTATCTCGTCTTTAGTACCTATAACAATGGTGAAGAGTTATGCACTAGATCCATTCAGAATATGTATAGCGCCATGGTTGGATAAGGGAATTCCAAAATTGGCATTAATTTTATCATAACTTTTCTTGAATTCTTTCTTTTACAATACTTAAACATCATTTTAATCTCCACAAGAAGTGGACAATTACTCATTTCAGATAGTTTAATGTATGCATAAACTCTGTCATTGCAACAAGTGAGAGAAAATAAGTAACCATCATCGGAACCAGCTATGCTCCTTACTTGTTTAGCATATGTCATTTCGATCCATCTTAATGAAGGAATGTACATATAAATAATATATGTCCGGTCTCGGTTTGAGCCTATGGAGATGCACACGTAATTCGTTGGTATTAGTTAATTAAATATATTGAGATATAATTAATTAAATGTTAAACAATAAGGACTTTAAAGGAAAATTGGGAAAAAGGAAAATGGGCTATGCCCCTTCCCTTTGCTCTAGTCGGCTGAATAACCCAACCCAAAAGAGGTGGGTTTTTGCTTGTTAACCAAGTATTAGGAAAGGCTATAAATAGAGATTAGGGATTCATTAGTTAGCTAACCCTAAATCTCTCTTTCTTTCACTTTGTGCTTGATCGACCGAAAACTCCTAATAGGGGTGTCGT
The DNA here is from genome assembly GCA_026074375.1 of Tanacetum coccineum. Taxonomy (NCBI): domain Eukaryota; kingdom Viridiplantae; phylum Streptophyta; class Magnoliopsida; order Asterales; family Asteraceae; genus Tanacetum; species Tanacetum coccineum. The sequence continues at coordinate 22,297 of BQNB010066261.1, forward strand.
TTTGCTCTTTGTTCGATGCGCAAGGAAACAAGAAACATAGTTTCTTGTGTTGATTTGATTCAAGGTTTTCCAAAGGCGATTGTTTAATACTATTAGTACTAGCATACTTTATTGCTAAGAACGTAGTGTGTACAAATCCGTAGAGAGATCATATTTTGATCTTTATTGTTTCTTGATTGAAGAATTGCTAAAAGGTACACGTTTTCTTTTACTTTCTTGTTATGTTAATTTATATGACTATATGAAGATCATACGTGTTTATATTCCGCTGCGTACTCGTATTTATTAATAGTTAATATGGCATTTATGTCTTCTAATTCCAACAACTTAATTCACTTTGTTTAACTTGGCGTTCGTGAAGATGAACTGCTCTAATGCATACTGTACAACGAAATTGAGCTTTTTGGTTCTAGTTAATAGAAGAACGGAACTAGGATGATCGGGTGGAGCTGACAGGCAACAATATCTGATATCATTATAATCTCCTTCTGATCCTCTATGATTCAACGGAGGGAGATTAATGATCTCAGAAGTAATTGGGTTCCAAAGAGACCATGTGACATACGCTTTGTGGAGGGTGGAGGAGATCGAGAAGGAGTCCAGAGCTAAAGACAACAACCCTCAGATACATATGTTCGTGTAACTCTGGGATTTTGCAAATGATAATGGGACAATGGGTCATGTAAGTTGAAGAAAGTATGAGGTTGTGTGTCGTCTTCTTCAGCTTCCAGGTTCTGAGCAACAAACCATGGATATTTACGAGATAAGGGAGGCACTACCGAACCGCTAGAAATCTGTTTATGTTCCATTGAAGATGTTCTTTGTTGTATTGAAATATTGAATTGGCCATCTGGAAGAAATTATAACAAAATTGATATAGGTTTTGTTTTTTTGATTGATTATATTTTCTTGTGTTTTCAATACAAAAGGGAGCCTCTATATATAAGAAAGAGGGTCTCAATATATAAGGAAATGAAATAAAATAGGGGCAATAATCGTGGAGCCAAATTAGAGGATAATTATGATGTTGATGCATATATTATCTATACTCCCCACAAGTTGGAGCGGGAAGATTCCGAGACTCCCAACTTGTACAGTAGAAAACGAGAGAATTGGCTCCTATGCTTTCGTAAGAACGTCAGCGATTTGATCTTTGGTAGCTATGGGCATGGGACAAATTTCCATAGAGTCAACTCTTTCCCGCACAAAGTAGCAATCCATTTCAACGTGTTTGGTGCGTTCATGGAAGACTGGGTTGTTTGCTATGTGACGGGCAGCTTGATTGTCACTAAATAATGTGGTTGGTCGACGGGGGCCATGTCAAGTTCACCCAAAAGCCACCTCATCCACAAGATTTCACTAACCGCATTAGACATGGCCCGATATTCAGCTTCTGCCGAGGATTTGGAAACTACGGACTGCTTTTTTGTCTTCCAGGAAACAGGAGCTCCTCCAAGTAGAAGTAGATAACCTGTTCTGGAGCGTCGAGTCATTGGACACCCTAACCAATCAGAATCACAATAAGCCAAAAGATTAGTTCCGCCATCTCTAGAATGAGTATGCCTTGTCCCGGAGTCCCTTTCAAATAACACAAGACACGATTGGCAGCATCCATATGAGGTTGTCTAGGATCAACTGACGAATTGACTCAAGATGTTGACCGCATAAGTTATGTCAGGTCGCGTAGCTTGCAAATAAAGAAGCTTGCCGATCAATCGTCGGTATTGATTACCATCGACACAAGCTGCTTTGTCACACTTGTCAAGTTTTAAATTCTGTTCCATGGGGAAAGTACTCGGTCTACAGCCCGTCTGCCAAATCTTCAAGAATGTCAATGTGTATGTGGTTGACTTAACACCTACCTTCCTTTGTTTATAGCGACCTCGATGGCCTAGAAAATATTTCAAGGGCAAGATCTTTGATGCTAATCGTTATCCAGGATTCATTGGTAGCTTGTATTTGTGTGGGTCATTTCCAACAAGAACACGTCTCAACATAAATAAGTGCAGCAAGAAGGCAATCTTTTTCTTTGAAAATGAGAGAGACTTGATCAGCGTGGGCTTTGATTTAAAAACCATACATCTATAAGGCTGCGTGAATCTTGGTACCAAATTCTTGAAGCTTGTTGAGGCCGTACAGGATTCTTGAGTTTGCAACCCGAGTGTCATCTTGCGTACCAAAGCCTTCGGAAGCGCTTCATGTAACCATCCTCATTCAAGTCGCCATGCAAAATGCATTTGTTTCACATCAAGTTGGAGGAATATGCCAATTACGTCTTTACAGCGACGGTAAAGGAGGGTGCGCAATAAAAAAATGTCACTAGCTTCGCAACAGGAGCGAAGGTTCTTGGAAATCAACTCCTTTCACATTCTGTGTGGCAGCCTTTAGCTAAAAGGCGTGCCTTGTAGCTCACATATCCATTCGGCTGGTACTTTGATTTTGTAGAACCCATTTCGAATCAATCGCTCACTTTCCTTTTGGAAGTTCTTTAAAGCTCCAAGTCTCTATTTTACTTAAGAGCCTTGGATTCATTGCTTCATGGGCTTCTATCCATCCTGTCTATCCTTCACTGCTTGTTGAAGGGTTAGGCTCTTTATTTGTGGTAATGGCTCATGATGGCTTTATGAGTGTTAGTAAAGTTATCATAGGAAATAAATTTTGCTAAGGGGGATGTACTTGTGGAGAGCTTGATGGAGCGATGATTGCGTTATGGTTAGGATGGGGGTAGGTTGACTTCAAACCATCAGTCGTGCAGGTCGTGATTTGCTTAGTGTAGGTCTTGCATGTTCAACTGTGGGCATGTGTTTCACTAATGGGTTTCAAACCCGACTCATTTTTGATCATCACAAACGAGATGAGGTTCTTTGTCTTGGTTTGGACCTGACACGGCAGGCTCATTTGTTTCTTCATTTGGTCCATTATGGGTTTTTTGCGGTTCGGTACCAAAAAAAGAAGGGTGTTCATCAATATCATCATTGGGCCGTGTTTGGTTCAGCCCATTATTGTCTAGATCATTTTCATCATCCCATTTTTGAGGGAAAACAAAATTCTCCTCTTCTCAGTAATGCTTCGAGCAAGGGAAATATTTCTTAAAAATTGAGTCTCTAGAGGTCACCATTTTTCTATGTTGGAGATCGTAGACTTTGTATCCTTTGGTTCCGGGTGGATACCCAAGGAAAACCCCCGGTCTCCCCCTTACTTCAAACTTGTCTCCTTTGGTCTCAACGCTCCGATAATAAGCTAAACAACCGAAAACCTTCATGTGATCATAGTTGGGTTTTGAGTTGTGTAAGATTTCATAGGGCGTTTTGTTCTCAATCACTTTAGACGGCAAACGGTTTATAACATGTGCTGCCGTTTTAAACTCATTCTCCCAAAATCTTGTGGTAAATTGGCCTCGAATGTTCAAGGCGCACGTGCCGTTTCTAGCAGGTGCCGGTGTTTTCGTTCCACTGCACTATTCTGTTGGGGTGTATGTGGGCACGAAGTTTCAAGCACAATCCCTTCCCTTGCATAAAAATCAATCATTTTGTTTGAAACAAATTCCCCACCATTGTCACATCTTATTCTTTTGATATTTTTCTCAAACTAGACTTTAACCATTTTGTGAAAGTCAACGAGGCAAATGCTAGCTTGATCCTTGTGCTCGAGAAGGAAAACCCACACGGATCGGCTAAAATCATCAACTATTGTTAAAAAATAGTTTGCACGTGTAAGAGAAGGCGTGCGATATTTTCCCCATATGTCACAATGTATTAATTCGAAACAAGCATTTGTCTTAGTGACACTAATTGGAAATGCAATCTCGTAAACTTAGCTTTAACACAAGAATCACAAAAAAACTTAGAATCCAAAGAAGTGTTTTTAAAAAAATCCAAATGATATAATCTAGAACTCGATGGGTGACCTAATCTTTTGTGCCACATACTTTGTGTAGTCATCATAGCATGCCGATTATTTTCAAACATCCCCATCTTGTACATACCATCTTCGCAATCACCCTCTCCAATCAATGTCCTCGAATACAAGTCCTGCATGATACAAAATTCAGGAAAAAATGTAACAGCACATTGAAGTTTCTTAGACAATCTACTAACAGAAAGAAAATTGCATTTAAATTTTGGGACATGAAGGACATCATTAATAATTGCCCCACTTGGAAGAGCACATTATCCTCTTCCTTCTACTGGTACAGCTTCACCATTTGGTATGGTTACTGGTTGCTCATAACCTCTTTTTCTTTTATTTTTAAGTAAGGAATCATTATGAGTAATATGCTCGGTTGTGCCCGAGTCAAATATCCACTTACCTTCTTTATCTATGTTACCTGCTAGGTTGGCCTTGGGTCCACTTTCTTCTGCATTCGCACCTTCTTTGTTTCGGAAGAATTTCAAGAATTATTGATATTGAAAGTCGCTTAAACCAGCAATAGGGCTCTTTTCTGCTTCAACACAAGCTGCCGACAGCTTGGCCTTGTCTTGCTTGCCTTTTCTCGGCCACCAATCTGGTTAACCTATGAGTTCAAAGCAACCATCCCTGTTGTGCCCATCCTTTCCACAGTTTGTGCAATTTCCTACTGGTTTACTGCTGCTCTGTTTCACGTCTTTCTGTTTCAGGCGACTTTGGTCACGTTTAGCTGTAACTTGTGCTTGAAAAGCGACCGAATCAGAGGAGGGTCTTTTGGTTCCAGCAATGGTACGCTGCTGCTCATCTTCAGCCACGAGGTGGTAGGCGTTTCCAAGGGATGGTATAGGATCCATGGCAAGAATCTGCGTTCGAATCGTCTAGTACTCTGCATCCAGACCAAGTAAAAACTCATAAAGCCTCTCCTTATCCCTAAGCTATTGAAGCTTCTTCCCTATATCACATTTACACCCGCTGCAGGTGCACCTTAGGACAGATAGAACGCTTTGGATTTCATCCCAGATCCCACAAAGTTTCGTATAATAAGCAGAGACAGAGGTTCCGTCTTGCTTAGTGAACGTGAGTGATCGCTTCAATTCATACGCCCTGGGTGCGCTCACCTTCCCAAACCGTTCTTTCAGGTCGACCCAGATTTCACGAGCCGTCATGGCATATTTTACGCTGGATCTAATTTCCTTTTCCATTGCCGTATGCAACCAACCTTTGATCATAGCATCACATCTCATCCAGGGCATGAACTCGGATGATTTTTCTTCTGGTTTCTTGATCGAGCCATTGATGAACCCGGCTTTGTTTTTGGCGAACAGAAAATTTAGCATCTCCTGAGACCAATCTGCATAGTTACCGTCGTTAAGCACATCGTTTACGTGCATCTGTCTTGGGTAATCAGAGGGATGGAGATAGTATGGAGAATCATGGTCGATTCCTCCTTCTTTGGTTTTGTCTGCTGATTTTCCACTATCGCCAGCCATAGGTAGGGTTTGGTTTTGGTCGGAGGATCTTCACGAAGACCGCTCTGATACCATAACAAAATTGATATAGGTTTTGTTTTTTTGATTGATTATATTTTCTTGTGTTTTCAATACAAAAGGGAGCCTCTATATATAAGAAAGAGGGTCTCAATATATAAGGAAATGAAATAAAATAGGAGCAATAATCGTGGAGCCAAATTAGGGGATAATTATGATTGATTGAATGCATAATTATCCTATAAATTAATTGTGTCATCATCTAACAAACATAATAAACATTCATAAAACAAGAAGATGACATATGTGACTTGGTAAAACCTTAATGTTGCATGTTTAATACTCAATGTTGCATGTTTGGTCTCTAAGATTAACTATTTGCTATGAAGTAACAAAAATACCCTTGACGAAACAAAAAGATAACGAAAAAATGGATGGAGTTACGGTCAAAGGACCGGTCAACTCAAAATGGACAACTACATAGACAATCAGTGTAATTTTTGAACTTTTAGGACGAAACCTGCAATTTCGGGACAACCACGAGGACGATCTATGTACTTAACTCAATAAAAAAAACAACTTTAATTCTTTTCTTTTCTTTTCTTTTCTTTTATTTCCTTTTCATATATATCAGAAAAACAAAAACTCGAGACCGCAAGGTGAATAATGATCTCTCCAAAAGCACCCCATCGGTGCTTGATATAACGCGCACGATAATCAGTAGATTGCTTGTATGCGTTGTGAAGCTCGGATTAGATATAATTAATCTTACTCATATATAAGCAAAGCACTTTCGTGAGTTATACTAACATGTTTGCTTGCATGATTATTAGTTTAACATGACATGTAATATTGGTGTTTATTATTTGACTTATACCCGCGTTGATACCGTATGCACGTGGCCCTAAGGAAAATGAGCACCACTAGTTTTTATTAGAATTTATGACTTGCTATTTGGTAGTAATTTCGACGAATTTATATGCACCTACATGTGTGTTATGATATTTCTCATCCTTTTCTTTTTTTTTTTTTTGAAAAGCAATATTTGTCATCCTCTAACCCATTTCAATGTATAATTTAGCAGCCTTTATTGATTTGGACCATATATCCTTCATTTTCTTGGACTTGAGATATTTTGGCTAACTCATTTCTAACAAATAGCTCCCTAAAATATTGTCATAAGTTCCAATGTCCAATCTACAGATTGTTCCTGTAACAACTATCAGTAATGAAGAGAAACTAAGTTCATTAATAACCCGTTCATGTAACTGAACTTGATGATTAAGGATAAAGATGACACTTGCTTGTTCTTCTTGAAGAAACAAGTACTCCTGATTTATGGCCCAGCACAACAGAAATAAGGTTGGCCGTAAGGGGTGGGGGCTGGGTGAAACGGTGATGTCAGCCTCATGTTTGAGGCCAAAGTGAAGGTACAGATTCTCGTGAGAACCAGTAAATGGGCATGATGGGTAAGGGCAAAAGCATGTGGCATGTGGACACACTTGTTCATGTTCATTCTGATATCTCAATAGCATTGCCATGTTACAACCATTATTTTTGCATGGCACGATGACTGATTTGAAGATGTTCTCAAGACCTTTGCAATGGTTATAGTTATAACAACCAGTCGATGTGTAGCAAAAAGGACATACTTTCTTCATCTTTGAGCAGCACGAGAAGCATGATAGATGCCCTTTTTCACACTGCAATACAATAAACCGACTGTCAAATATATGTTTACCTTTGATAAACCTGTAAGACAATTCTCGAATGCTCATAAGTAGAGCACAAATGAAGCTTCTAAATGGCTGCAGTGCATGCGTATACCCAATTTTTTGGTAAACGTGCATTTAACCAAATACATGGAGGGATATGATTACTGTTTCCCTACCAGTGACTTCGTGTGAGACTGTTACATAACGCTGCTGTTCAAAAATAAAATTGAATAATCACAGCACAAATATCCATGACAAATTTAGCTAGTAAACACAGTACGCATCGAATAAAGCCTAAAGATATGCACAAGTAGATCATAACACATCAGTTATTGGATGGAAACAATTCAGTTGCCAATTTTCTAAATACAAACACGATAAAGAGAGACGTAATACCTGGAAGACGGGCCTGCACAATGGCATGAAACATAATGAGCAATAAAATATGTCAGGATTGGTCAGCGTCACCTTTGGCCTTCCATCTAAATTATGATCAAACTCAATGCTAACCTCTTTCATCTCCTCCTCAAACTCAGATGGGATAACTTTCTTCTTTATGCAGACAGATAAAGATAAAAGCCCCGTTGTAATCCGCAAAACCCAAGATGGGACTGTTAGTTTACACTTTCTAGGAGTATCTTTTGACCATTTCCTGTTGGTATATCACTGGCACAATCGCAACGAAAAGACAATTCTCCATGCTTTTTAGCTGTCAGTTTGATACACAAACCCACTTTTTTTATATACATCCTACGCCGACACAAAGTATATTTATAGCCCGCTCATGTTCTTGAACTTCATATGAGGATGAAATAGACATTTTCATTTTGCTCTTGAAGAAAAATGGTCGTTTGATCTATTTCTATACAAATAGAGAAGGTGGTGCCATAGGTGAAGTGGGCTGTGGAAGCTGTGTGCTTGATGTCAAAATGAAAGTAGAGGCTTTTGAAAGATCCAGTAAATAAGCATGAAGGGTAAGGGCACCAGCAAGTAGCATGTGGGCATGATTGTTCATGCTTACTCTTGTTATTGTAAGACACTGTCTTTTTGCAACCAGACCTAGCATTTTTGCATGATATACTACTACAGTATTGTTATTCGATGACTTCTACAAAACTCGACAACGGGTAATTAGTTTTGGCGATGAGCCAGCAAAGACATACTCCTTTAAACTCGGAGCAGCACCGGGAGCACGCTGGATGGCCCGTCTCACACTGCACATAGAATGACACGTTTCATTTAGACTACCTTCAAATGCTTTCTCAATGTCATTGTCAGATAAATTTTGGGGGGGGGGGGGGGGGGGGGGGGTGGGGGGGGGGGGTGGATAAAAATTTGGGAAAAAAAAAATTTTTGGGGGGGGTGAGGGGGGGGGGGGGGGGGGGGGGGGGGGGGGGGGGGGGGGGGGGGGGGGGGGGGGGGGGGGGGGGGGGGGGGGGTATAATAATATAAAAAAATAATAAATATATAATATAATATTATATATATATTAGTTTTTTTTGGGGGGGGGGGGGGGGGGGGGGGGTGGGGGGGGGGTTTTATTTTGGGGGGGGGGGGGTTGGTTTGGGGGGGGGGGGGGGGGTTTTTTTTGTTTTGGGGGGGGGGGGTTTTTGGTGTGTTTTTTGGGTGTTTTTGGGGGTTGTTTTTTGTTTTTTTTTGTTGGGGGGGGGGGGGGGGTGTTTTGGGTTGTGTTTTTTTTTTTTTTTGGTTGTGTGTGGGGGGGGGGGGGGGTGTTTTGGGGGGGGGGGTGTTTTTTTTTTTTTTTATTTGGGGGGGGGGGGGGGGGGGGGGGGGGGGGGGGGGGGGGGGGGGGGGGGGTGGGGGGGGGGGGGGGGGGGGGGGGGGGGGGGGGGGGTGGGGGGGGGGGGTGGGGGGGGGGGTTTTTGTGGGGTGGTTTTTTTTTGGTGTTTGGGGGGGGGGGGGGGGGTGTTTGGGGGGGGTGTGGGGGGGGGGTGTTATAGTGGGGAGGGGGTATGTTTGTTAGTTGATTAGTATTTGGAGTGAATGTTTTTATGGGTGTGGGTATATATGTTTTTTTGTTGTTGTAAGTTTATTTTATTAGTGGTTATGTGATGTATTGATATTTTTTATATTATTTAAATTTCGGGAGAAGTTGAATTGGTGATTTTTAAGGTGTTTTTTAGAGTTATAATGCTCCCTTTTTCCAACTCTCTTTAACATCAATCTAATCTACATCTGCTATGGTATCAATTAATCAACATCTTCATAAAAAGGGGGGACACATTTGCTCATGCTCACTCTTTTTATTACTGTAAGCCGCCTCTGGTGTCTCGTTGATGCATAATATCCCAACGATTGATTCAATGGCCACCTCAAGACCTCGGCAATGGGTATATTTATAACCAAGTGGATAGCAGATAGGACAGATTGTCTCAACCTTGGAGCAGCACAAGCAACATGCCAGATGCCCATTCTGACACTTCAACACCATAAACCAAATTTATTGGTTTAATGTCAGCAATTTACTAGACATAATATACACAAACACAATGAAAGAAGTGCTATACCTGGAAGACAGGGGTGCACTATGACTCGTGACAAATCGAGCAATCCAAAATGCCGGGATCAGCGAGCACCGCCTGTAATGCTCCATTTGCATTACCATTATCCTCGTTTCCAAACACCTCCTCAGTCTCTTCTGCCTCCACCTCAAACTGGGATGAGATACATTCCCTTATGCAAACAGATAAAGAAAAAAGGCTACTGTGACCTTCAAAATCAGATGGGATAGTTAGATAATGCATTTTGTGCGTATCTGTGGACGACCACTCCGTGTATATCCCTGGTTCAGATTGCAGCGAAAGAGATGTTTTCATGCTTTTAGCAGTTAGGTGATATACGAAACAAGATTTAGATGTGGGTGGGCCCAAATAATCGATACTAAAAGCTCGTCCCCCGTCTTGTTTCACTTCATGACTGAGGATGAAGATGACATTACTGTGTTGTTCTTGAAGAAAAATGCGCTTCTGATTAATTTCTACACCAAGAGAGAAGGTGGTGTTGCAGGTAAAACGAGTGGTGGAAGGTGCGTGTTGGATGTGAAAGTGAAGGTAGAGATGTTTGTAAGAAGCGGTAAAAGAGCATGACGGGTGAGGGCAATTGCAAGTGGCGTGGGGGCACGTTTGTTCATGCCTAGTCTTGTCAATGTAAGGCATTGTGTTTTTGCAACCATACTTGGCATATTTGCAGGATATCCGAGTGATTGATTGGATAAATTTCTCAAGACCTCGACAACGGTTGTCGTTGTTGATACCAATTGGGGTGCAGCAAAAGGGGCATTTTGTCTTGAGCTTGGAGCAGCACGAAGAGCATGCAATATGGCCGTTGTCACACTGCAAAACCCGCAATGAAATAAATTTATGTACTGTGGCCTGTTTCTATTTACATAATATGTATATGTCCGTCCTGTTTGAAAGTAGTAGTCTGATGGGAAGAAAAGTTTGTTTCTTTTTACTTGCTTATTAGTAATAAATAGCCTGTATTAATAACATAAATGACTCTATTCCACCCATTTTTGCCGTCAATTATATTAAATAGTAGCAAAAAAAGTTTTTCTGTTTTTGTTGCCAAATGGGCCATTAAGCAAAGGAAGGGTGTTTGGACTTTTTTTTTAATCAAAGTAGTAACATTATTAAGCAAATAAGCCGTTTCAGGTGAAACGGGTCAAGAGTAAATAAACAACGCTGGGCGCTGATTTAAAATTAAGTTATCGCGAAGAATAATACTCTTTTTCTTCTTCCTTCCTTCCTGTATTACGGGGGGGTGTTTGTTTCAGCTGCTTATATGTAGGCTTATGAGCTTATTTGATTTCGGTATATGAAATATATAAGGCGAAATGAAATAAGCTTATAAGACCGCAAATAAGCCGAAACAAACACCCCGTACATACATAATACCTCCGTTGAACAAATTATGAAACTTTAAACATTTATAAATGAAATTTATAGAAAACAAATAAAAAAAAAGTAAACTTTTAAGAAGTAAAAGTACCTGAAAAACAGGAGTGAATAATGGATGTAAACAAATTGGGCAATCCAATACATCAGGAGGAAGAATATGACAGTCAACTTCTGTGAAGATCCAGTGAATACGGTTGCTCACACAATCACGTCAACCAAACACGTAAGCTTGCTAGGCTTAACTCCACTAACTAACAACCTTTGTTTTATATCTCGATTACCAAACAACTCTTGAATCTTTGTAACCGAAAATCAATAACCGAATTAGGGTTTTAAACCCTAATTAAACCGAATTTAACCTGAACCGAATAAGAGCAAAAAACCCGAAACCCTTTTAGAGTTTTTCCTTCGAACAGAAGATTAAACAAAACACCTCATGTACAAAACTTGATCGTCTATCTTGGAAGAGTAAGTGAAATCGTTTAAACCTTAAGAGGATTAACCGAATATAGTAATGATGTTAAACCGAAACTCGAACAAACCCTTGATCGGTTAAGTGGAAACCGGCTGATAAAATAAAGAACAAGGAAACCCGGAAACTATTTTAAGGGTTTGAGTATTGTGTGTGTCGTGTGGAATGAATGAGAGATGAGGAGTATTTATACTCATCAAACCTTAGACTAGATGAACTAGGAGACAAGTCCTTGTTTCATCACAATACCTCCTTCCCTTGTTCTCCTTATCCTTTTACCGAACAAACACCCCTACTCGAACCTTCTAAGGAACCGGCCACCTTGGTATGTCCTTGGGGTTCGGGCTTTGTTCATTTACGGTCCTTGGTATTATTAAAGTGAAGTATAAAACGTGTTCTCCGTGTATTAACGTGTGTGCCCCCAATAGGCTCACATATTCGTAATGTATTCGTGTTATTCGACTGCCATATTCCAACAGCTCCCACTTGGGAGTCGGAGTAGCACTTGACACTCATACCTATAATTGGCAAAGTCTAGCAACCCACACAATTATTTTTTCATTAGGAATATTATGAGATAAGAGTTTCAAAAATCATCTCTGCTATTTAATGGTTATAAATTTCTTGCTTTATAATCATCCTTTTGTTACAGATACCGTTAAACCATGGATATGGATCTTAAGTCATTCCATATAGTTTAACATTATGTTTCTCGTTATAGAAATAATTCAGATATACCAAATGTAATCAAGGATCATGATAAGTGCTTAATTACACATATCTTTTACCTCTGAAAACGAGCTTAAATGACCAAAAACAGACAAAAACTGCCAA
>BQNB010066262.1:9327-34630 GCA_026074375.1 Tanacetum coccineum
GAATGGAGATGGCCTCAATCTTGGATTATAAAGACTCCTATCTTAATACAAATTCTATCCCCTAATTTGGAAGCTCTTACACAAGATACCTTTAGATGACGTGATCGTAATGGTTTATTTGTGGAGTTTTCTGTTCATCATGCTTGGGAGGCCCTTAGGCCTCGTGGTAATGAGGTTCATTGGTTCAGAATTGTGTGGTTTTCACATGCTATTTCTAGGCACTCGTTTCATATTTGGTTAATGATGAGGAATAGTCTAAAAACTCAGGATAAGCTAAGGCAATGGGATGTTGGTGTCAATACCGACTTAACATTACTTCGTTTCCCTCTTTGTAACACTCAACAGGACTCTCATGCGCATTTGTTTTTTGAGTGTGTATATTCGGCTCAGGTTTGGAAGCTTGTTCATCACCTTGCTGCTATGGAGATGATTCAACCGATTCTTCAAGATATTATTGCTCATTTGCAGCCTATCGCTCACAAAAGAACAGCGAGAAGCATAATTGGTAAACTTATATTAGCTGCTACATCTTATTTTGTGTGGATTGAGCGTAATAATCGATTGTTCAAGAGGTCTAAACGTACTCCTGAAGACCTAAAGGATGCCATCATGATCACGGTCCGTCTTAAACTTCTTTCTTTTCGTTTTAAGAACAAGGCGACGGTGCATGATTTACTTGATCATTGGAAGATGCCCAAGGCGTTTAGAGTTTATACTACTTAATTATCTGATGTTTTTGATTAGTTTTTATGTTTGGCTAATTGATGTTTCCGTTTAGAAGCTAGGTAGGGAAAATTGGGAAGTGTCTTAGGTTTAATGTAATCCTTTTGAGGCATGTCTCATTGGATCTAGTGGTAGTTCAAGCTTGGGCTTGAGGTTAATGTGATATTTCAGCCACATTCCATTGTACTTAATTTTTCTGTGATTAATATATTTACCAGGGTAACCCTTTACCCAAAAAAATCTATCTTTGGGAAGAGGCACCTATTATATCTTTGGGTTGGGGCACCTAGTGTACCTTTGGGAAGATGGACCCAACATTATTGAGTTCTATTATGTGATCGTTGTTGTGTGATGTCACTAAATGCCCGTACATGCATATCTTCTTACTATTGTCCTACTTAACTTAAATGCACAGCAAATTGGTTTGTTACTTAAATCTACGAGCTTGTCAACTTTATGTTGACATTTTCTAGTATTCATTTATAGGTAACAACACTACAATGCTTAAAGAGGAATAGAGCATTCTCGCATTACTTAGAAAGACTTAGGATGTAACCCTCCTGGGTTACTTACCCCTAGTATTCTTGCACTATGATTTTGACTATTTGACTTATTTGTACTTGTCCCAAGTTGTGGGATTATTATGATTATGTAGCTATGTTGTCGTGGTATTGACTATCCATGATACAAGTTTCTACTTGTGTCAAGAGTCTTCATGACATATTATGTTGAACTTTCATTTAGTGAATTCTCTATTATCTTATAGTAATGTGCTATGCCGATCCTATCGATTATATCTTGTGTTTTTACCTTAGACGAGGTGTGATAGATTGGTATCAGAGCCATTGGTTATAGAGAACTAGGTGGTTGACCTAGACTTACCCCTAAGTACCCCCATATAGCTGCATAATAGGAACTATGTGCAATTACGTGTATACTTGTTAATTCGTGAGAATTTTATGTGCTATTAGAATCACTCCTACAATTCAAAGAAAATTTAGGCATACCTATGTGATGCAAGTATTAAGATGATTGGCTAACGTAATAATAGTTACATCATATAACATGGATTTATTGGAGTCAGAGGATGCCTCAAGGTAATTTCTAGAACAATAAGCGTATATGAGATAGAATCTTATCAGAATTTTATGTCATCCTTAATGTGTCATAGTCATCCCTATTTGAAACCACATTCCAAACCGATGAGTCGGATTACATAAATAGTTACCTCAAGAGTAAGCCCTATGCAGTGTAATCTGATTTGTTTTTTCGTCATATGAACCCGACGTTAGGGACGACTCGTGAAACAAAAAGGACTACTAGAAGAGTGATGAACTTATGATTCTTAAATAAGTCATCTGCGTTGACCATGATAACAACTTTCTTCCTGATGTTCGTGTTTCAAAGATGATACGGATTCGGTTAAGTAAAGTCTTTTGACAAAAAAAATTCACATAAGTGAAATTTTTTCTATAATTCCCTTTTTAAACATGTCGCTTCAGTATTTTTCAGCAGTTGCATTATTTTAGTATCAAAATCCTTTTTAAATATCAATTTTGTTAAATATTATTATTTAACCCCGTTTGGACAAAATAAAATAAATGTTTTTATTAAAAACTTAAAATCTCTTTGTAACAGCTTCATTACCTATTACGATTTCAAGACTTTAAAGTCTTTATTATACATCACTTAAAATGCATCTTTGTTACAAAGACACACGCCTTTTTTATTATGAATCATGTTTGAAACCCAACCTTGTAAAGGTAAGCTACGAAGTACAACTTAACAAGACGTATTATTTTCATGACTATCATCCATGGAAAAATTTGAAAACTAGATAAGGTAGGATGCTTATCCTTTTTTTTTGCATTTTTTTTTTTTTTTTTTTTTTTAAACTCTTTCCGTATATCAAACTTTCGTGAACCCTCTTTCACATAATATTATTACAATACATTAGAATTTTTTAACATAATATATGTATATACGCCACTCAAACTATATTCGGTCAAATACTTTCTCAAATAAATAATTGTGGAAAAATCATAAAATCTATCTCCAAGAAGAAACACGCACGACTCAGGAAAAAATCTTGATATTCCATTCATTATTCCAATAAAACCCGTTAGACCCAATTATATCTTTAATAGAAAGATCAGCTACAAGTCTAGCCTAATATCTTCCCTCTTAGTGACAAAATGTTTTAACAAAACAATTGCTATGTCATTTATTACACCCTTACAAATTTCATTGAACGCATGCCTTATCTCTTGATTTTATCTCTCAACAATAGAAGGTTCCTCTATCCCTGGTTATCCTTGCTGCATACTTTAATTCAATCCGATTAAGAATCAGGAAACGCGCAACCATGGAAAGTAGAAACAAATAGAACTTCATAAATCTTATCGATTACCATATTTAGATAACGGTAGAAACCAATAGGATCTTTCATGGATGCGACCTAGAACTAGAGAACTATTCCTTTGCTATCGACTTAATATCTTTCAGGCATGAGAGTTTGACATGGTTGTGAGAATTGACTAGTTATTAAAGCTTAAGACTGGGATAGTTTGTCACGAAAAGATCGTCCGGATTCCCTTGTCGAACGGAGACGTACTCAAGGTCCATGGTGAACGGTCGGAGGAAAAACTGAAGCACCTCGCGAGCATGAAGGCCGGTGAAAGAAACTTGAAGACATCCTCAGGGATTTTCCTAAGGTCCTCCCTGAATACTTAACGGGATTACCTCCCCTTCGACAAACCGAATTCCATATAGATCTCATTCTCGAGGCGACCCTTATAGCAAAAGCTTTGTATCGTTTGGCACCTTTAGAAATGCAAGAGTTGTCCGATCAACTCCAAGAACTCCAAGACAAGGGATTTATTCGCCCAAGTCATTCACCCTGGGGAGCACCTATTCTATTAGTTAAGAAGAAAGATGGTTTCTTTAGTATGTTCATTAATTACCGTGAATTGAACAAACTAACAGTTAAAAACTATTATCCTTTTTCGAGGATTAATGACTTGTTTGATCAACTCCAAGGTTCACGGTATTTCTCAAAGATAGATCTTCAGTCGGGATACCATCATCTAAGGGTACACGAAGAGGATGTGCCAAAAATGGCTTTTAGAACTCGTTATGAACACTATGAGTTTCTAGTGATGCCTTTCGGACTCACAAATGCACGTGCTATCTTCATGGACTTAATGAACCACGTGTCTAAGCCGTATTTAGATAAATTCATCATAGTCTTTATTAACGATATCCTAATCTGTTCTAAGACTAAGGAAGAACATGAATTCCTTCTAAAACTAACCCTAGAATTACTTCAAGAGGATAGATTATATGCTAAGTTCTCGAAGTGTGAATTCTGGTTAGAAGAAGTATGTTTCCATGGACATGTGGTCAACAAATAGGGTATACACGTAGACCCTAGTAAAATAGAAGCAGTGAAGAATTGGAAAGCTCCTAGCACTCTGTCAAAGATCTGTCAATTTTTAGGACTGGCGGGTTATTACTGGCGTTTTATTGAAAACTTTCCTAGGATTACACAACCATTCACCTTGTTAACCCAAAAGGATAAGAAGTTCGATTGGGGTGAAGAATAAGAGAAATCCTTTTAGACCTTGAAAGAGCCCCTGTGTAGTGCCCCAATTTTGGCCCTCCCTAATGGACCAGATTACTTTGTTATATATTATGACGTGTCAGGACAAGGCATTGGATGTGTACTGATGCAAAGGAGTAAGATGATTGCATATACATCCTGACAAATCAAAGTGCACGAGAAGAACTATACCACCTAGGATTTAGAGCTCAGTGCGGTGGTATTCGCTCTCAAATGTTGGAGACATTACTTGTACAAAACAAAAAGTGTTATCTATACCGATCATAAGAGCCTTCAGCATATCTTTTACGAGAAGGAATTAAACATGAGGCAGAGACGATGGATTGAGTTGTTCAACGATTATGATTATGAAATTTCCTATCATCCTAGTAACGGGAATGTTGTAGCTGATGCGTTGAGTAGAAAGGAAAGGGTTAAGCCAGTACGTGTGCGAGCAATGCACATGACGATTTGCTCAGACATTAAAAGTAAGATACTTGAAGCCTAGAAGGAAGCATTAAAGGAATTTAATGTCCAAGGTGAAACGCTGCGAGGATTAGACAAACAAATCAAGCGTAAGGAAGACGACGCGTTGTACTTCATAGGAAAAACTTAAGTCCCCCTGGTGGGCAACATAAGAACCTTAGTAATGGATGAAGCACAAAAGTCAAGGTACTCTATTCATCCCAAAGTGGATAAGATGTACCACGACCTTAGAGACGTGTATTAGTGGTCTGGAATGAAGAAAGACATAGCCGTCTATGTTAGCAAGTGTCTGGCGTGCTCAAAGATTAAGGCCGAACATCAGAGACCACGTGTTTACTACAACAACCAGAAATCCCTGAGTGGAAGTGGGAGGGAATAGCTATAGATTTTATTCTGAAGCTGCCTAGGACTATTAGCGGGCATGATTCAATCTGGGTTATTGTTGATAGATTGACTAAGTCTTCCTACTTCTTAGCAATACGAGAAGATTATTTGATGGAGAAATTTGCGAGGCTCTACATCAACGAAGTGGTGACACGTTATGGCGTACCTATATCCATAATATCTGACCGTTATAGTCGTTTCACATTGCGATTTTGGCAAATGTTGCAAAGAGCATTGGGAACACGTTTGGACATGAGTATGACTTACCATCCTCAGACTGATGGTCAGAGTGAGCGTACTATCCAACCATTGGAGGATATGCTTAGAGCTCGTGTCATATATTTTGGAGGAAATTGGGATGCTCATCTTCCATTGGCTGAATTCTCCTATAATAATAGTTATCATACTAGCATAAAGTGTGCACTGTTTGAAGTACTTTACTAGCGAAAGTGTCGCTCACCTATTGTTTGGACGGAAGTCGGTGAAAGTCAAATGATCGGACCCGAGAATATATAAGAGACTGCCGACAAGAATTTTCAAATCAAGGACAGACTTAAAGCTGCCCGCGATTGTCAAAAGATATACGCCGATAACCTTCAAAAACCTTTAGAATTTTGTGTTGGTGATCATGTACTACTCAAGGAGTCTCCTCGGAAGGATGTCGTACATTTTGGGAAAAAGGGTAAGTTTGCACCCAGATTCATAGGACTTTCAAAATTACTAAGCGGATTGGTCTGGTAGCCTATCATCTAAAATTACCACAATAATTAAGTGGTGTCCATGATACGTTGCACGTATCCAACCTCAAGAAGTGCCTTGCAAATGAAACTCTACATATGTTATTAGAGGAAATCCAAATAGATGCTAAATTATACGTCGTAGAAGAACCGGTGGAGATTATAGACCGGGAGATCAAGAGGTTAAAACGTAGTAGGATTCCGATTGTCATGCTCTAATGGAACTCAAAACAAGGACCTGAATTTACTTGGGAACGAGAGGACCATATGAGACTAAAGTACCCACGTCTTTTCAAAGATGGACCTGTTCATAAGTAGTACTAGTTGAATTTCGGGACGAAATTCCCTTAACTAGGGGAGACTGTAGCATTTGTCGCTTTCCATAATATTTATCTAATTACTTAAGCATTTTATTGTTTTCGTGAATATTTGATTTCTACATAAAACCGTTAGTTTGTCCCGCGTATACTAAAAAACATCTTTAGATGCGTTCCGGCTTTTGAATAAATGTAGTCTACTCATGACTAACGTGTTACGTCTTTACGGACATATTTTCATATGTCTCGTACGTATATAATTCAAGTTTCGTGAATTAGGGCTTTCTTACATCTTGCATGCATGCATGTATAAATAAACATTTCTTCCTAAACCAAAAATATCTAGATTATTATGCAAGCACATAAAAATTCAAATTTTAAAAGTTTTGTTCCCCTCTATCCCCCTTGTTTGCGTCCGACCATACCACCACACCACCATATAGTTTTATTTTTATTCCTAGCTCATGGTACAAGTGGTCTCCACATGTTTTAACCTCTGGACATGTCCTTCCCATATTAATCTTAACCAAGTTTGTCTTGCACCAAGATTGAATCCCACCTCCTAAGATCCCCATGTGCTTGATGTTGTAAAAATAGAAGGCATCATTCATTCATTCATTTCACACACACATAAAACACCTACAAAAAACAGTGCTCTCTTTGTTTCTTATTTCTTAGGTTCGGCCGACACACAACACCAACACCTCGGTGTTTGTATTTCTTGATATTCAAGTATTGGGTTATTGTTGATACAAGTAGTTCATTGTTGTTTATTTTCGGGTTCACATTTTGTTAGTTTTGTGTCGATATTCATCATCCTTCCTCTTTTTTTGTAAGAAACTCCTCTTCTTATCTCATACATATTTATTTTATACATCTAAGCATACATATCATACTCTTTTAAAATATCATCACCTATGTTTGTGGGAGATGTTTTAATAAAGAAACTAGCAAGATTTAAAGGTTGTACTACTATATTTATGTTCTTGTCATGTTATTAAATTTATTCTAGTAAGTATTAAAGCTTTAGGTTGGATTTGCGATCATAGAGTTTGTTATAAGTTCTTGAATCAAACCGGTGGAATGGATAGCTAGTTTTGGTATTTTTTGAGCGTTGGTATCAATCGGTGGAAGGGATTTAGGCTAGAAACAAAGTTGTTGTTGCTTGCGGATAAATATATGAAGTGGTTTTGATATAAAATACTTGTTGTCCGAATTTTTGATGGAGTATAACGTGTAGTTAAATTTATTTTAAGTAGCTGAAACCTTGAAAATATGATAGTATACTTATATATGAACGCGTGGATATAAATTTCGTAAAAATACGACATAAAACGAGTGAGTTATGACCAATTGAAGTTCGGCTAAAAACTAGTACTTTTCTAGGCAAAACTGTTTGTAAATGCATTCTATCTAGTTTACGTTTTCGTGTACGAGTCGGGTAAAACTCATAAGAGAAAACTTGTAGAACATGATTTTTCCTTGAAACGTCGCTTTTGGCCATCTCGTGAATCCTTATAACGAAGGATTTATTCCTTTCTAATGTCGGACTAAAAACTGAAAATTTTACAAACTTTTTGCATGAATATATCTAATAAAAGTGAGTTGTTTGAAACATAAAATGAAGTTTTTGGGCATTTTATAGTGCGAACGAGCGATGTAATCCTTAACAAATATTGTAGTATTACATCTATATTTTCTATGCGCGTCGGAAGCTTTCAAAAATATTATTAAGTAAGCGAGATATGATTTATTAAGGATGGTGACTTGGAAATAATTGCAAAGTATATAATGATGAATAAAAATGGCGAACTTGACGTAAATATTGTTTTGACTTATAAAACTTGAACACAAATATGCATGGGTGATATAAGTCTATAAAAAAATTGCATATGCATCACTTTACTATTCTCTTATACCTAAAGCGAATTACTATTTAACTAGGTCGCGTTTAAGACACCTGTTCGTTCAATACTCGTTGAGCTATTTTTGATTCACCACTTTGCTTAAGATGAGTTATCGTAGCCCCTTTTTACGTATGTTTCCTAGAGGGAAAATGATACTCAAATGATATTTAAATGTTTTGTGATGTGGTATACTATTTCATACTTGGACGATATGTGGTTTATATTGCTATATGTGTGTTACTATGTACTTAAATTGTGGGAAGTAAATTATCTTCGGGAAGAGACACCCATTATATCTTTGGGTACGGGCGCCTAGTGTACCTTTGAGAAGATGCACCTAACACTATTGAGTTCTATTATGTGATCATTGTAGTGTGATGTCACTAAATACCCGTATATCTATATCTTTTCACTAATGTCCTACTTAACTTTTATGCATAATAAATGGGTTTATTACTTAAACTGTAACACCCCAAAAATGGGTCGTAGCGAAATATGATGTTCCGGGGGCATTACGTCTTTAGATCATATAAAACCTTAATTGCTTCCTTTATGTTAATTATCCATCTATCTAATTAGATGCAACTTTTTCAGTGTAATTTTCATCTATTAATTAGATGCAACCATTTTCACAGGATATTTTGCTTTTATTTTCAATTTTTATGCAATGTAACTTGCATTTCAAAAGTAAACGAGCTCACGCAACCTATCAATGCCAATCCTATCAACGTTTATAGCAAGTAAACGTTATAATATGTCAAGAATATGTTTTAATTACCATTTTATCATACGTTTTATCTATTTAACGTACTTTCCATAACGTTATATCAAAACGGACTTTAAACGTTAACGTTTATAACAAAACCTTATCTATATCTAATGTTTACATACAAACCAAAAGTACAATCTAATAAGGCATGTGTACAAGGTTACAATGCATAATATTTGAATTATATTTCCCTCCAAAACCCTAGTGCATCTTCTTTAAACTCAAAGTACAACCCGACAATGCACAACATTCAAAATATGCTTTTTCCCTCCATTTTCTAAGGGATTTCATACAACCTTTCTAGTACATGTTACAAGTCTCCTAAGCATCACATTTAATTATTCTTTCCCTCTATTTCAGCCCTTACTCGTCCTAAAAACCAAAACCCTAACCCGAAAACTCTAAACAACCTGTACACCTTAAAGTAGTTTTAAACTAAAACCTAACCTAACAACCACCCTTCTCCATGATGCACCACCTTGCCTACTATCTTTCTAACCACCACCATGATTCACCACCTTGCCTACTACCTTGCTAAGCACCATCATGATTCACCAACTTGCTAGCCTCCTTTGACCTACTTGTCATCACCAAGAAACCACCCACACACCCTAGTCACGACCTAGCTAGCACCCTACCACCCCCATCACCAACTTGGACACCAAGCAAAACCCTTGGCCACCACTCCAAGTAAACTTGGTCCCTACTCCATGTAAACTTGGCCACTACTCCTAAATTTACCCTATATATACACGAAAACATACATACTTCTTCAATTCACCATCAAGACTTTATACTACTTCAAAATCATGATCTAACCATGTCCTAGAAGATAACTGAAGTCCTTAGATTATATTAGAAGCCAAGGATTAAGAAGAAGAACCCTTAGAACTCGTCTCTAAGTCATTCAAACCAAAACCCTCATTTTTGACCCGTTTTCAAGTTTGTAAGTCTTCTAATTGTTCTATAAGCTCTTTCCTTGTTTTAGAACTTTCATAAGCTTTATTAGATCCTATATAAGTCACTTGTTTAAGTCTTGAACCACAAACCCACATGGTTTGGTTTTCCTAAACCAAATGTACTCATTTTATGATTTTTAGCTCACAAACTCTTTCTATAATCTACAAGCTCGTAAAACTTACTTATTTTAGCTTATAATAATAAACTATAAGCTGCAAAATGAATTTGGATTTCAAAAATACAAAGATTATGGAATTTGGACTAAAAACGCAAAACATTTCATGCATAGGGGTATATATTGTAACTTTTGAAATTATTAAACTTTCGGGCCAAAAATATAATTATATTAAAGTTAAAATTCAGGGGATTGTTTTGCCAACTTTCAAAGTTAAGGGTTTAAAATGTTTAAATGTTTTAAAGATATAAAGTAAAGGTTTTAGATTTGTAAATATATATATATACCAAGGGTATATATTGTCATTTTTGTATTCTCAAGGGTATAAAATATAATATTTTTATATTAATTATAAAAATTGTTGGGAATTATGCATTCCTGACTTAGTACCGTTAGTTATATTAGTTAGTACCGCTAGTTGTAATTTGTACTGACAGTACAAAATAGTTAGTACTGGTTAGATAGTTAGTACCGTTAGTATAAAATAGTTATAACCGTTTATGAATAATGCATATATATCTAGTGAAAGGATAAACAATGATCTTTATACGCGTTATTGTAAACGCCATTAGGGTTTCCTTAAGTCTATAAAAGAACCCTAGGCATAGTTTTAGTAGCTATATTCTACATAGATAATAGAAGATCGAATAGTAAAACATAGGCTTGTATATGTAACCTAGGCAGATTCAAGGTTAATATAAAAAAAAAAAAGTTCATTTGTTGATATTTAATATTGATCATCCTTAGCATTAATGATTAGATTCGCATAATCAATATGTTTACTCATGTTTTCATTAATTGTTCTTTAGAATTTATCTAAAGGAGCAACTCCTTGCAGCTAAGGTTAAGATCTAATTAGTAAAACATTCAACAAGTGGTATCAGAGCTTGTGTGGAAACTCAGAATAAGAAGAACTCAATTGTAAGATGGCAGAACAAGACATTCCTCCACCCACTATCACAGCCATGAAAATCCCTATCATCAAGAAGGGAGAATATGAAATTTGGAGCATGAGAATGCGACAATATATCTATCACACAGACCATAACCTATGGGATGCTATTGTCAATGGAGATCTAGAAGAAGAGCAGCACCCAACATCTGGAGAAAAAAACTGCTCCTCTTGCTCCTAAGACTGCCAAACAACTGGCTGCCAAAAGAAATCAGGAAAGAGTTAAGAGCATATTGCTTTTAGCAATACCTGATGAATACCTCCTCAAGTTTCACAATGTTCCAGATGTTAAATCTCTCTGGCAAGCAATCAAATCAAGGTTTGGAGGTAATGAAGAATCCAAGAAGATGCAAAAAAATGTTCTAAAACATCAATTTGAAATTTTTTTCTACTGCATCAAATGAAAGTCTGGACAAAGCTTATGATAGGTTCTAAAAACTCATAAGTCAATTGGAGGTTCATGGTGCTCCAATATCAAAGGAAAATATCAACCAGAAGTTCCTAAGAAGTCTTCCTTCTTAATGGAATCAAATTGCTCTCATCATGAGAAATAAGCCAGGCATTGATGAGATTGATATTGATGACCTCTACAACAACCTTAGGGTTTATGAAAATGAGATGAAAAGGTCTTCAAGTTCCACATCTAACTCTTAGAATTTAGCTTTTCTCTCCTTTAAGAATACTAACAGTACTAATGAAGTTAGTACTGCCAGTGGAGATATTGGAATTAGTAGTACTGGAGGAACTAGTCAAGTTCCATCTACTCCATGTACTCATGATGTAGCATGCTCTTTCTTTGCACAACCAACAACCAGTCCTCAACTTGAAAATAAGGATTTTCAGCAGATTGATGAAGATGACTTGGAGGAATTAGATCTTCGATGGTAGGTGGCCTATGAATTTGACTGTAAGTAAGAGACGTTCATTCAGAGGACAGGAAGGAACTTGGATTTCAAAGAAAAATGACTTGTATCCTTAAAAGTCAAGATTAAGTGTCAACAAACTGTCATAACAGAAAAGGGCACTTTGCTAGAGAATGCATATCTGGAAGGAATCAAGGGGAGAAGATCCTTATGGTGACAATGGCAAGAGCAATGCCACCAACAAATAAATCTCATCACAAGGCACTGTGCTCGAGATGATGGTCCTAGGATGCTATGACTAGGAGCAATGAAATTGAAGGTAGAACCAGTCAACTATGCTTTAGTGGCAATCTACTCATTCAAGCTCATCAAGTTCTTCTGACAATGAGGTACAAAAATGTACTAAACAATGTCTTGAATCTTTTAAAAACTCTCAAAAGTATTATGATAGTGAGAAAGATAAAAACATAGTCAGAGCAAGACTAGAAATTTAGGTTAAAGAGTTAGCCTTAGAGATCACTATAATCACAGGATTTTGTTCATGAATAGATGAATTTGATTGGGGAGAAAAATATTGAGTTTCAAACTATAAGCTTAAAGCAGAGAAAATAAAAATTTAACAACCATAACTTGGAATTAGAAAAGTTGTTACGTGAACAAGATGAGTTACATTAAAGATAGAAAAAATGGGAAGACCATCCAAGAATCTAGAAGAATACTCAACAGTCAAATGAGATGCTAGATATAAAACTGTTATGGAATGGCACATAATTGAATGAAAAGAGTAACAATTCTGAAACCTGAAGTGAATTAGTTGAGTGTTATTTTAGTGTCAATCTAGTGAAAGTAGATCCCACCAGCTAATGAAAGGTCCTCAAAGCAGATGGGTATCATGATATTCCACCCTCCCATAAAACAGGGAACTTCTTAACCAAGACTGACATATCATTTGCAGGTTTAGATGAATATGCCATTAGAAAAAAAAAAAAATCCCCAAAATATGAGTCAAAAACAACTGATCTTAATACTAAAACAAGTGAGACTGTAGGTAAAATAAATGAAGCAAATACTCAAAAACCTAAGACAGTCTATGAATCAGTTAACAGAGATAAAGTTATCATTGAGGATTGGAACTCAGATGATGAGGATGATGTGTCTGAAGTGCAAACAGTTAGTCCTGTTAAGACTAATGAATCTCAGACAGTTAAACCTAGAGTTGATAAAATTGATCAAACTTTTCAGAAACAAAAATAAAGAGAATAGGATTTTAAGAAAAAAAATGCTTGGTTTTTTTTTTTGTAAAAGAAATAACCATATTGATTAAAGATTGGAATTTCATTGACCAAAAAGAGACAAGAGCCTAAGAGATAAAATATGGTCAATACTGGTCCAAGGGTGAACAAACCAGTATGGGATAATGCTAAAAGGGTAAACCACCAAAAATTTTCAAATAAATTGAAATACCCTCATTTAAGAAAGACTTTTGTCCCATTAGGAGTTCTAACAAGAACAAATTTGATTACTCCTGTAAAGCAAAATGAGAAAAGAGCAGTTTACAAAGTTAGTACTGCTAGGCTAGTTAGTACTGCTAGGCCAGTTAGTACTACTACGCGATTTAGTACTGCTAGGCCTGTTAGTACTGTTAGACCATTTGCTCCAAAAATAGCACAAACTAGTGGTGCTATTAGACCAATTTACCCAAGAATAGACAATGTAAGACCAAGAGGCTCATATTCACCTATCAAGAGGTCTTACTACACAAAACTACTTTAGACCCAAGAACTTAAAACAAGCTGTTAGAAAACTTTAGGTTCAAAATATGGCTACTGCTGTGACAAGAGCAGTAGTTAATACTGGTAAGGGTAAAGATGGATACTAGCCTTAAAAAGTCAAGGTGGGTTTGGAGGCCTAAAGGAAATTACTTGGATCATGTGTCCAAAGACATTGGATCATTCATGCTCAAGAAAGTTGAGTATGTTGACCCAAAAGGGATTTCCATGTTTGTAATGGCTTGGGTCCCTAAGAGATACTAATTCTCTTACTTTTTGTGCAGGGCAATCCAAAGATCTTGTTACAAGATCATGCAGTGGTAGGTAGTGGTTGCTCTAGCCATATGACTGGCAACAAAGCTTATCTTTCAGACTATGAAGATTTCAATGGAGGCTTTGTGGCTTTTAGAAGTGATCCCAAAGGAGGTAAAATAACGGGTAAAGGTAAAATCAAAACTGCTAATTTAGACTTTGCGAGTTGTTATTTTGTAAAGAACTTAAGTTATATAACCTTTTCTCTGTCTCACAAATGTGTGACAAGAAAAATAGTGGTCCTTATACTGAGTATGAATGCCTTCTCTTGTCTCGTAGACTTGTAACTGCTTGATGAAAGTCAAGTTTACTTAGATCTTACTAGAAAGGATGATGTGTACAGCTTGGACTTAAAGAACATTGTTCCCTCTGGAGGTATAACTTGTTTATATGCAAATGCAACATCAGATGAGTCTAAATTATGGAACATAAGATTAGGTCATGTAAATTTCAAAAATATAAACAAACTTGTTAAAGGTCACCTAGTTAGAGGTTTACCCTCAAAAGTTTTTATAAATGAACACACTTGTGTTGCTTGCAAGAAGGGTAAGCAACACAAGGCCTCCTGTACGGCTAAGTTAGAAAGAATCATCAGAAAGCCCCCTATAATTACTCTCATATGTGGACCTGTCTCTGTAGAAAGTATAACAAGAAAAGTACTTGCTTGGTTTGTGACTAATGATTAGCAGATTTAGTGGGTATTTATTTCTTAGCTACAAAAACAAGGATGAAACATCTGAAATCCTTGTAATCTATCATAGGCTTAGAAAACCAATATGAAATTATAATGGTTAAAAATCATATAGATGTGATAATTACAGAGTGTTAATGTAACCATGCCTATGAATGAATTCCTGTGCTAAGAAAGGAATAAAAGGGAGTTTAGTGATAGGGCTAGAACTCCACAGCAGAATGGTGTTGCAGAAAGGAAAAACAGGACCCTAATTGAGGCAGCTAGAACTATGTTAGCAGATTCACTTTTATCCTAACCCATTATAGTATTAGGCAGTAAATACTCCTTCTATGTACTAAATAATGGTATATAGATTAGACGCAATACCTATAAAATCAGACACCTATGACAATTAATAGTGTAACTCACTACCTAGTATTAGTTTTTTATGAGACCTTTTGGTGCCCCTTAGACCATTTTAAACACCTTAGATTCCTTGGCAATTTGATGAAATCTAATGCAAGGTTATTTCTTGGATACTCTTACCACTATAAAGCCTTTTTAGAGTATATAACAAAAGACCAAAAGGTAGAAGAGAATCTACCAACAATTTTCTTAAAGATCAACCAAATGAGACAGTGAATTGGTCCCTAATTGATGGTTTGATCTGATTTTCTCACAAATTTAATGATTTATATTCTGTTAGTGTTAGAAAAAATCAAGTTAATGTGGATGCAGGTACACAAGATCTTATATGTCAGGATCATCAGGAAAATAATAAAGGACCTCCTCATGAAATAAATATTGCTTCCACTACACCCTCAATAGGAACAAAGGATTCTAGTAGAAGATTTGCCCTCCAGCCTGCACATGAAAACCTTCTGAAAGTTCTCCTAAAGATAATGAATTACAAGATTAATAGAATAAGATTATTTTTTAAAAAAAAAAAAAAAAAAAAGGTTGTGGGGGTTTTAAAAAATAAGAAGGACAACATCATATGCCAGAAGAATGAACAAGGTCTTGCATGAATGATCTTGAGAAATATGATTGCTTAAGAAGTGATTGTTTAAAGCTTTGATGATGCAACAAGACAAGCTTTTGGAAAAAAAAAGAGGAATAATGCCTCCAAAAGAAAGGCACTCAGTCTACCAATACTAACAACTTAGTACTGTTAGTTTCCATCTTGATAGTACTAGCTACCACGCCAAATGATAGTGCGGCTAGTACTACCCACATGTTCAAATGCTGTGAATCATCATTAGTTTATCTGAGAAAAATACCAATTGATGCATCTACTCTCCCCAAATGTCTGAATTTACCCATTGATCTAAATATGCCTGACTTGGAAGATGCTTCTGATACTCTCCCAAATGATGGAATATTCAATGGACCTTATGATGATGATGAAAATGTGGGTGTAGTGGTTGATTTCAACAACATGAATAACACCATTGCTGTCAGTCCTATTCCCATACTTAGAATTCATAAGGATTATCCAAAAGGACAAATTCTAGGAGATCCTACATCAGCAGTTCAAACAAGAGGGAAGATTCAAAAGGCTTCTTCAGTACAACAAGCCTTGGTAAGTTACATTCACAAACAGAATAGAACAAATCACAAGGATGAAAGCTATATCACAAGCCTTACAAGATGAAAGCTGGGTTGAAGCAATGCAAGAGGAATTGCTTTAGTTCAAACTACAGAAGGTTTGGGTACTTGTTGATTTGCCATATGGGAAAAAGGTAATTGGCATAAAGTGGGTCTTCAGGAATAAGAGGGATGAGAGAAGTAAGTTTTGAAAAACAAAGCACGCGGCTTGTTAGACAAGGGTTTAAGATCTTGAAGAAGGTATAGATTATGATGAGGTTTTTGCACCTGTAGCCAAATTGAGGCAAATTAGGTTATTTTTAGCCTTTGCACATACAGAGGATTTAATGTCATACCAAATGGCTGTTAAAAAGTCATTTCTCTTTGGCACTAATGAAGAATGAGGTGTATGTCCATGCAACCTCCATGCTTGTAGTCTGCTCATCCAAACAAAGTCATAAGGGTTGATCAAATCTCTTCATGGTCTACATCAGCTCCTAGACTTGGTAAGAGACACATTCTACTTTTATGATGGAAAAATGGATTTTCAAAAGAGGAACATAGATACAACATTGTTTATCAAGAAAAAAAAGAGTGACAAATCATTTAGTCCAAGTTTATGTGGATACATTATTTTTGGTTCTACAAAGAAGTCAATATGTAGCACGAATTTGAAGACTGTATGCACAAAAGAATCCAAATGAGCTCCATGGGAGAACTCACTTAATTATAGTACTCAAGTGACGTAACAACCTGATGGAATCTTTAATAGTCATTATAAGTATTAGGGGGGAAGCTGACATCTTAAAGAAGTTTTGAATTTTTTGTCCAAAAGTAGAAGCAGCTATACCCTATTGAGTCTAATAAACCACTGACAAGGAGAGATGGTTGTAGATGTAGACTGTACATATCTATAGTCTATGATTGGCTCTTTAATGTATTTGACTGCAACAAGTCCAAACATCATGTTTGCTGTTTGTGCCTGTGCTAGATTTCAAAGTCACTCCAAAACCTCACACTTAAATTTAGTAAAAAGGATTTTAAGGTACTCTCAACATCAACCCAAATTAGGTTTAAGATATCCAGGGATTCACCTTGTTAAACTTGAACTTACTCAGATATGAATTATGAAGAATGCCTCCTTGAACAGAAAAGTCAACAACAGGTTTGAGTCAATTTCTGGTATAAAGATTATATCTTGGCCACAGACTATTGTGGCAAATTCCACAACTTGAGTGCAGAATAGTTTGCAGCTTCTAACAGTAGTGAGGCAAGTAATATGGAATAGAATCAAATGATGGATTATGGTTTTAATTTCATGAACACCAAAATCCATATTGATAATGAGAGCACTATAAGTGTTATCAAGAATCCTGTTGCTCATTCAAGGACCAAGCATATTGAGATTCGTTTCCATTTTATAAGAGATTGTTATGAGAAGAGACTGATAGAGGTTATCAAGATTCCAACACGGAATCTAATGTGCAGACATCTTACAAAGGATTTGATGTTATAAGATTTAACTTTTTGGTGGTTAGCATTGGATTATTGAATCTGTAGCTACAATTAAGGGGAGGCAAGATGCATTGTTGTATAGTTTGTATAGAATGTTATGTGAGCAGACAGATTTTGCCAATGGTGATGTCTTTCATTTAGTTATTTAGGTTCTAGAGAGTCATTAGAGAGAGATAAGGGTGAATACTGCAGATTTTTGTGTCTAACTTGTTCGATTTTTGGGTAACAAAAGTTAGTACCGACATGCTTAAAGTTAGTACCGACAGTCAAAGTATGAACGCATAAAGTCGTTAGAGAAAATACCGGTAGGGGCCTAGAGTGTAATTTTTGGTGGTTTCTTCGCCATTAGGGATGCTACTACCATAAATACCTATCTCAATTACACAATTGATCCTTCTTAGCTCTCTTAATCGATTTCAATTAACAAACCTAATTATTCATCACCGACGATTACCAAAATCAAATAAACGATGGCTAGTTTGGATT
The DNA here is from genome assembly GCA_026074375.1 of Tanacetum coccineum. Lineage (NCBI taxonomy): Eukaryota > Viridiplantae > Streptophyta > Magnoliopsida > Asterales > Asteraceae > Tanacetum > Tanacetum coccineum. The sequence goes on from BQNB010066262.1 coordinate 27,544, forward strand.
TTTGTTCTAAGCACAATAGAGTGGTCTATTTGGAAAACGGTTTGGGAAATACAAGTTTCAACAGATATATGGACTTTCGTCAATGCAGTTCATATCATGCACTCATTGTAATCCCATTAGTTCCCAACTTCGTTTGTTGAATAGTTTTGGACGACTGCTAAGTCTAGAATAGTCAACAACATTAGTTATATAGATGCCACAGTTGCTGGAAAGCTTATGACTATCTCAGAGGCATCAATAAGAAGTGATCTTCTTTTTGATGATTGCAGATATGGAATAGATACTTTAATTAATCAGGCTATATTTGATAATATTGCAGCTAATGGGTAATAGAGGGAGACCTGAATACCTTAACCTTTAACAAATCCCTCTTTTCAACCCTAAATGGATAATATCTTTTCATACCATGAATCATTGCATTAGTTCTAAAATCACCTATTGGGATCAAATTCCCACTAATATTGCCACAGCAGTAATTTGTTTAGCCACTAATCAGAAATATAATTTTTCAAAATTAATTTTTGGTGGCATGATACGACACTTGGATGCAACTAAGAAGTTTGTAATGTATCTAAGATTTTTACAAATCTTTTTGAGCAATCAGTTAAAAGATGTACCTGTCCCCTTGGACCACTTTCCAGTCCCAACCCTAACTAAAAAGGTCTTGACATTTATGGTTAAAAAGGGTAAGAACTTTTCAGGGAAGGTTACACCTTTATTGAATTCCATGTTGGTTCAATAAACAAGGATGCCGAGGGAGGCTTCAGAAAGACATCTGATTCCCAACCCATACCCTCACCGTCCTCACCAGTGAAGATCAACCTCAGACAAGCCTGACCTATCACCATATACCTACACCTACCTATTCATCATACCTGATTCCATTCTAGAGGTTCTGGTGGGAATTATGGAGGTCCCATCCATCCAGTGATAGATCCTATCAGGATGAGATAGCCTGACCCTCCAATAGTAGGTATGATCTCTGTATCTCTTTGGTGGTTACATAGGTACACGAAAATGAATACGACTTTAAAATAGATCAAGCCAAAGAAATTAAACACTTAAAGAAACAGATCAAGAAGCTTAAGACGAAAGCTAAACCTGTTATCACACATCACAAAGCTTGGATGAAGAGTGTTGCACTAAAGACAAGACTGGCAAGGAAGACTATCACAAAAGAAAAGAGGGGGTCACAAAAGGGTATGTATCCAAATAGGTGGAGGAAATCTCTGTCAAATCTTCCAAACAAAACCTACAGTGCATAAAGATCCAGCTTTTAGATTATCTTTGTATGATGATGAATATGACTACATGGTAGACCTGAGGATGATTAAGATGAGGGGAGGACAAGCTCTGTGGTGTTAGAAGAGAAGGAAAGTACAGATAAGGAAGTAAGTATTGAAGCTTATGTTAGTACTGTCAAGCCAAATAAAGGTACCGACAAGAGAGATGAAGGTACTGACTAGCAAGATGGAGGTACCGACAGTACAAAAGAAGAGTACCGTATAGACAAGGTTGAGTACTTGCTAATCAAAATGAAGGGAAAATGTGCTACTCAAACAGGCTCCAACAACAACATCAACACATACACCAATTATATTTGGAAATGAAAATACCATTGTGCACCAAGTACTCATCATAATAAGTCAGATACACAGAAAGGAAAAACGGAAAAAATGAGTAGAGATTAGGATGATGAAGATACTAAGAGACCCCAGGACTACTTCCAACAAGATCTTTTTTAACATTGAAGCCTTCTTCCCAAAAGATTGATCCAAAAGCATAAAGTTCAAAAAAGCTTGAATGAAGAAGGTGAATCTGATGACTAAATCATATGATATCCACTAAAGCTAGAAAAGAAGTTTAAAATGCTTAGCTAAGGATAAAGATGTGCAAGAAAGGAACAAGAAGACATGGAAAGCTAAAAAGAAAAGAAAAGTTTAGCTGAAGAAGAAGCTACTAAAGGTTTGCTCTCACTAATGAGTATGATTTCATACAGGCAAAAAATGCATACAAGAATTCTTGCTATAAGCTTCAAAAGGAAGAAAGAGAGAAGTTTACCATTGAACAAAGAGAAAAAATTTCTTCATGATACCAGTGCTGCACAAAGGAAATTATTGCTTAATAAAGGTCTAAAGCTATCAGAAATAAACCACCACAAGAAATCCACAGAGAAACCAAATATGACGCTATTTGAAGCATGTTGGAGGAAAGAAGCATTATGATGAAGACCAAAACCCATTGAATATAAAACATGGTATTATATTAAAGATATTACAGAGGTCAAGATCAGAACTTTGTTGCTATTGGATTCTGTTAAGATGAGAGACAGATTAATTAGTTTGAAAAAAAGACCCTAAAAAAGAAGAGGATATCAAAGAAACTCCAGCGGAAGAAAGATACAGCAATAGTACCTCTGAACAAGAAGTGACAGAGCAGGGAACAAAGAAAGAAAGAGAGGTAAATGTGAAGAAGCTTGCTGAGTAAAAGCCAAGACCATTAGCGATGATGTAGTGATGAAGAACACAGAAAAAATTCTATGATTGTTACATTTGATAGTACCAAGATAGTGAAATTATGGAGACAAAATATTTTATAGCTAGGTTCACAAGTTTTTCATCACCAGATGGGAATTACCTTGTTGTCTACAGAGTTAATGGGCACTTTAGGGCATTTAACTATCTAATGGAGGTACTACACATTTTTTATAGACAAGATTTGTTTCATTTATATGACTTGGTAATGAAGCAGTACTTAGAAATCACACCAGAAGATATTGAGTTGATTCTTTGGGGAGACTTGAAGATTATCATGGAATCCTCAATAGAAGAAAATGATCAAGGTGATTTCTAGAATAATCAACAAGAAAGTGAAGATTGTCAGATGGAGACTGTATGAAGCTTGTGGAGTTTGTATACTAGAGCTTAAGGATGGGACAATTATCTATATGCTAGTTGAAAGAAGGTACCCTCTCTCCAAGGAATTGTTGCAACAAATGCTTGATTTAAGATTGGAGGTTGAAGAGGAAAGTACTGTTGCACTACAATTGGTAAGATTCATTAAGCAACGGCTTAAATGAGGCTAATGTTTGAGAATTGAAATGGAGAAGGGTTTTGTGAGGTTGGCATAACCATCACCCCACTAACCAAACGGTCATCAGTTCACCATGCTTAACAGGCATAAGAACTGGCTAGTCCATAAGCAAGTGGCTTGTGGTAAAGACTTCTCAAATCCGTTTATGGGTGACAATTTACCAAAAATTGTAGGGTTCTTAATTCACCTTGCTTCCCAGTAAAGAATTGGCCAGTCCAGGATCAAACAATTCCTGGTAAAGACTAATCAAATCTGTTGATAGCTGATAGTTTGCTAAAAACTATATGGTTATCAGTGCACCATGTTATGGTAATGAAGCATTGACTAGTCTAAAAGCAAATGGCTTTGGTAAAGACAAGTCAAATCCGTTGATAGTTGGTAGTTTACTCAAAACTACAAGGTAATCAATTCACCTTGTTGTTTACAATGAAGAATTGGCTATCCCAGAGCAAACGGCTACTGGTAAAGAAATATCAAATCCGTTAATGGCTGGTAGTTTGCCAAAAACTACAAAGCCAACTTAGTTGGATGTTGCTGTGTTGCTGAGAAGACATGTTGCTGATAAAGATGGATAGCTGAAGATGTCAAAATTATCAAAGATCAAGATCAAGATTTGACAGAGTGTTTGGATACATCCTCCAAGAGTTCAAGAAGAGTAAACTGAAGAAACATGAAGTTAAACAAGTTCAACAATCATGTTTAGGTGAGAATGTTGGTAAAATAATGCATTCCTGACATAGTGGCGTTAGTTTTATAATAGTTATAACCGCTATTTGTAATTTTGTACAACGAGTAGAAAAATTGGGGGTGGTAGAAAAAAAAAGTTGGGGGGGGGGGGGGGGGGGGGGGGGGGGGGGGGGGGGGGGGGGGGGGGGGGGGGGGGGGGGGTGGGGGGGGGGGGGGGGGGGGGGGGGGTTTTTGGGGTTTGGTTGTTTTTTTTTTTGGGGTTTTGGGGTTTTTTTGTGGGTGTAGGGGATGTTGGGTGTAAGGTTGGTGTTATTTTGTTTTTCAGTGTTGTGTTTTGATTGGTGTTTTAGGTGGTTTGGTTTGGGATTGTTATGTTGTAGAGGGTTGTTTTGAAGTTTTGTGTGTAACTTGTCTATAAAAGGAACCCTAGAATAGTTAGTGTATATAAGTTCTACACCAAAATCATAGAGTTCGAATATAAATCATAGCTGTAATCTGTATCCTAAAGGCTATTTCAAGGTTTAATATAAAAGTTATTTTGTGATATTCAATATTGTTCTTCTTAGCATTATTGATTAGATTCCGCATAATCAATAGTGTTTACTCAGTGTTTCATTATTGTTGCTTTAGAATTATCTAAAGGAGCAAACTCTTTGCAAGCTGAAGGTTAAGATCTATTCAGTAAAACAATCCAACAAGAATATATATAAACATTATAAGACTCGATTTTATTAAAACCCGACACATTTGTCGTTATCATTCATCGATCGAAACACTATAAAACAGTTATGTTATATATTTAACATAATTTATCATCCATTAGCTTTTGAAGAAACCTAAAATGATAAAATCTTATCATTTAATCTATAACGTATCACGTTACTAGGGAGCTTTATGTGAGGGGTTTAATTTGGTAGACATTTTGACGAGTTGCTGGATTTACGATTTAAAGTGTCCTAGCTCCTCAAATGTTTACTACATGACCTCTGGATTATGATAGCCCAAACAGTGATACGATGTTTTCACAAACTAAATAAACCAAATGAACATTTACGTTAAAGTTTTGGAATATCAACGATCAAACTGAGACTTGACATAATACCCCAAGTTGCGTGACGAGGCTGTTTACTTCCATTTGAATTAAATTTCAAATCAATCAAATACCTTAATCAAGGTGAGTTCTTAGTCCCACCTTTACATGTTTTTCTAAACTCCGTGGGGAGATACATGCTATAAACATGAATACAAGTATTTTTCCAACTGTATGCTATCCTGATATATTATTGCCTAAGTTTGCCTTCACTGCCAATATTTCTTAATCATGAACCATTAGTCACTTGCGAGTGAACACGAATATTGTGGATAGATCTATTGGGGGTGACGACTCCCGTTGGTGTACCCGTACATGGGGTAACCAAACGCACTATATTTAAGAACAAAGGATAACTTTGTCAAGTTACTTTTCCTTAAGGACAGTTGTTCCTTCAAGTCGTTAAATTGACTTCGGATGTTAATGTTTGGTTGCATGAGCTTAAGGCAATAATACCGTTTTCATGATAATTTTATTCGTTTCAATTATTCCTATTACATTGACTTGTATTCAACTATTACATTTCAAACATTGTGAATTTCACTCAACCGTTGTGTTGACCCTTTTAGCTGTTTAACTCAGGTAATTAAGCAAACTATGGCACGGAGTGGCATTGGACTTGAGGACGTCCAAACTTGTTATCATTCAAACTTTATGTTTTTTCAATGTATTTAAGGACCTCTGTTTGTAAAAACACTGATAATTATTGAATGATAACTAAATTTTCCAAAACCTCTCTTTTGAGTCGTTTTCTATAATTATGACTGTTGATTCATGAAGTAATACCCCAAATTAGCTTCCGCTGCTATATGTCAAATAAGGGGGTGTTACAGATCAATAGCACAAGATATGAGAACGACCTCTACAAGAGTCGTTTAAAAACTAATACATTGGATTTCATAAATGGTTTGTTACAAAAGCCCATAGGCTTAAATTGTTCAACTTGAAGAGTAAAGATTTCACAACATAACAATATCCCAAAATATAATGCACGTAAATCTTTATAGAGATATGACTTCAAAAGACGTCCATCCAATGTACCCATGACTTGCACCTTATTGACCTAAGAAAAAATGTTTAAAATGTCAACAATAATGTTGGTGAATTTATAGGTTTACAAATTTAATGAAGCGGAGGGTAAGATTTCCCTATAATAAGGCAACGAATACAATATCACAAAAATGTATTACGATATGCACTAAGCTCATGACACTGAAGCTAAACAATGTATGTATATCAAATACATATAAATGATGGTGCCCAATGTAGATGTTCAACCCGTAACATCTATGAGTCCGAAATGGTATACATTCGTCGTTTCCGGCCAACCGGTAAACTAGCAAGTGCTACTTGCCCGAACGGGGATGTTAATTCCCAAATAGATCTATTCATAACATTCGCGCTTACAATCCAGTAATTAACAGTTCATGATGATGGGCATAGTGGGTTATAGCTACTTAGGCAAACTCGTAATATTTGAATTAAAATGTACTTGCATCCATTTTGTAAAACAAACATGATCTCATCCCCGAGATTTGATAAATGATTGAAAAGTGTAAGATGGGGACTATAAACTCACCTTAATGATAAAATGAGGTAGCAATGAATATGAAGCGAGAAAGGTAAATGGTGCACGCGAAAACAAAGCAACACTATCCGCTACCTAAATAATAATACGCATATTATTAATCATGTAATATACTACAATGCATGCAATCTTGTCCTTAGTATTGTGCTTGAGTTTGAGAAATATTACTTGTTTAAAATGTGGTTATTCATGAAAATTGGCCAAATGTATCGGGTCATAATTTCTTACCATTAAACATGTAGATTACGATATCGAACATTTTAAAAACTAGGTCGTAAGTACTTCTCTAGTTAATTCAGTCGACACTTGGTTTGGTCTCTAAGCGTGTGAAACAAATGGACGAAGTTGTGACAAAACGAATTTAAGAGTATTAATAATTAAGTTTTTATTTATAAATTTTGGGACAAACATAGAGTTTTACAATCAATTTCTTAATTCATTACTTAATAAAATTACAACCAAAAAATGGCTTTGGAAACTACATTAGGTCGTCTATAATTCCTCTTTTATAAGTTTACACAGTTGGGGTCGTTATCTGGGTAAAAAAAAAAGGCCAAAGGTAGGGGTGTCGCGACCCATTGTGCCAATAGTATTAACCATTGAATTCACGTGACAGCAGTACTAACTTT